>JAPWTK010001551.1:0-24305 GCA_029963805.1 Aromia moschata
CACTCATAGTGGCGCAAACAAATAGTTATAACTTATAATTATACTTACAATAGTTATAAGTTATATATAAGGCATTAAAAGTGATAATTTTGTGATATTTTTTTATTCAGCTATTGTATTCTACTTTATATTATCAAACGTCAATTTTAATAACTGCTGATTTATGGATAATATTACCCGGAGAAATGAGTTTATTTGATTCTAATAAATATCCGTTCAGAAATGACATATTCCGGTAAGTCTGCCAAGGCCAGCAACCACTAGATGTCGCTCCTGAGATCACATGACTAGAGTTGGTGCGAGCGCGGAGTGTAACAGGACCGTAGTCAGTTTACAAATGAAAATGTTAATATGTTCACAGAAACTATGTTGCATCATAGTATATTAATTAAATATTATTAAGGTGTTTTTTCATGTTTCGCTAGTCGCTCGTTTTCAGCGACAAATGAGGTCACGTGGTACGATTTTGAATTTTCCGCCACTTTAAGAATTGCAACGAAAAATTGCAGCGTTTAGCGTCAAATTTAAGCGACTAATGAAACATATGTATTGAAAGTCGATGTATAACCACTATATTTTAAAGGTATATGTATACAATAGATTCTGAAATTAGCCCCTCCTTTCCGTTTGGTAGAACTGCTCGTCGGATTATTGTTTCTTTACCTTCTGCAAATGGTTTTGAATATATCGATTCGATTGTTCGAATTACGTTGACGCTGGTGGACCCCAGCTGGGGAAAGCTAAACAAAATTTAGATTTATGGCTACAATTCTTAAAGTGGTGGAAAATTCAAAACCGTACCACGTGACCTCATTTGTCGCTGAATTACTTACCTTACACCCTTACTTATTACCAAGCGCGACTGTCACAGGGCCGACAATGTTCATGTCCTGCTCTTGACTCGTTGCCCTTCACAGCTCACAGCTGCATTACTAAAAATGCGCTAGCAATATTAGTTATTTATGGCAGGCTGTAATAGACAGTCTCCGGTATTGCATCGCGTTGATACGTTTCGTTTTTACGCATTCGCCGTGTGTTTAAACAACTTTATAAATATTAATAATTATTAGTTAAGGGGAGAAGTGAATAAAGTGAGGTACCATGCCAAATGTGAAAAGAAATAGACGGGAAGTATTTCAAACGTGGTTTGACAGTGATCCAGAGGGTTTGAGGGACATAAGTATTCAAAGAAATGACCTTTTTTATACTGTGTGTGAACGCATTATAAATTGTTCAGATAAAACTAAAGTAACAAGACATCTGAAAAGCCATGTCTCGTCCAGCACCGACGACTCCGTATTATTCTATGAACTTGATTGATTGATTGCGTATGGGGTAGGTACATGCCCTGTGCACTTAAGCGATGCTTATTGTGCCCCCATAGTCTAGTCATTCCATTAGTCCTGTTTCCTTAAGAAATTTAAGGACAGTTTCTAATGGAGCGTCTGTCACTTCTTTTGGTTCTATTGTTATAGCCCCAAAGTTCGAATACCTGGCAGCTGCCAGCGCCGGGCATTCGCATAATATGTGGAGGGAGGTTTCTTCCTCCTCTCCGCACCTTCTGCAATCGGGATCATTTTTCACCCCGATTGTCGTAAGATGTCGCATGAGTGGACAGTGTCCCGTAAACAGTCCTACTATCCATCTCAGCTGGTTTCTACCCAGTTTTATGAAGTCTTTTGACTTGTTCCAGGATGGTTCACCGATGAACATCCGCGAGTGTCTCAACCCTGGGACTTTCGCCCAGTGCGATATGTGTTTTTCTCTCTTAATAGGTCCTTCATGACCCTCCTGGCTGTCCGGTAAGCCAGACCGCAGGTGGGCTCCGGCCCTATCAGTGGAACTTCCGCCCCTTTCTTTGCAAGAAAGTCCGCTCTTTCGTTCCCTACATGGCCTTGGTGCCCTCTCATCCATTTGAGAGTTATGCTGTTGTGTTCCGCTAGTTTCGTTAGCGAATCCATACAGTCTTTAACTACCTGGGAATGTATTTCTACAACTCCCAGGGCTTTGAGTGCTGCTTGGCTGTCGGAGATGATCTGGATCCTCTTATTTGTGTAAGACCTCCTAGTCATCTCCTGCGCGCAAGCGGATATTGCAGTTATTTCTGCCTGGAATACGGTTGCATAGTTCCCCAGATTTATGCTAATTTCGCAATCTGGGTCTCTGTTTGTTGCCCCCGCTCCAGTACTTTGTTCGGTTTTGGACCCATCTGTATACCAGGTGGTTCCATTCTGCTGGATTGGTATGTGACTGTCTTCCTCTCCCTCCTTCGGTACGATCACCCGATAAGGTTTGTGGAAGATTATGTCACGACCAATTCTGTCCGACCGCATGTTTAATATACGGTTTTGCTTTAATTCTTCAAATATCTCTGTATGGAGTCCCCGTTTTGTGGTGGTTACTCCATGTCCGGAAATTTCTAGCCTGTAAGCTGCCATCAGAGCCTCCGCCTCCAACACAATGTGTAGAAGCGGAAGACATAGCATTGCTTCCATGGCTGCAGTGGGCGTTGTTTGCATGGCCCCTGTTATTCCTAAGCAGGCAAGTCTTTGCAGCTTGCCTAGTTTTACTATGGCTCCCTTTTTCTAGCTTTATGCCACCAGATGAGAGAGCCATATGTTACCATGGGGATTATCACTTTGGAGTATATCCAGAGTGCCATTGCTGGTTTTAATCCCCATGTCTTACCAACCATGCGTTTGCAGGCCCATAGGGCCCGGGTAGCCTTGTTGGCAGTTTTTTCCAAGTGAGCCCCAAAGTTTAGTTTAGTGTCTAATGTTAGTCCTAAGTACTTAACTTCGTTGCTCAGTTGGAGTTTACTTCCCCATAGGTGAAGTCCCTTCAAATCTTGAAGGTTTCTCTTCTTCTATGAACTTACAGAAGCCTTTGTTGCGACCAATATTCCATTAAACAAACTAGAGAACCCCAAGTTACGTACGTTTTTAGAAAAACATTAGTTTAGTTGGTACATATCAGGAGTTACCAGAAAATATATTATTGTATAGTTCATGCCTCAACAATTTCTCGTTCATTGTCAACAGTAGACGTTGAACGGTCCTTCTCCATACATAAGTAAATATTAAGTGATAAACCTCGCCGTTTCACTCCAGAACACTTAGAAAAGCACATAATAATATGTTTTAACCACCGCCAACCTGCCATGGGAACCTTGTCTCAACACTGACGTTTTTCGGGTAAGTGTTGTTAATTAAATGTTAAAACATTTATATAGATATTTTATCCTTGACTTAACCGTACTATTTGGTAAAAATAGTACCATGTTGCTACATAATTTATGTAAACATATTAATATTTTCATTCGTTAACTGACTACGGTCCTGTTACACTCCGCGCTCCACGTTCTCTACACATGACTTACGTTAGGTCTGTTAAGTGAAGGTAGACGGAGAATAATTCCCGTTTACTATTATTCGTAGATAGAAATCGTCAGATATATCGTAATGATGATCTAATAAGGTTGAAATCCGGATCTACGACTTCTAATGACGAATAACATTGAACAGGAATTCTCATTTTACATTTACTCAACAGATTCCCGGGAATGACATCTAGTGGTTGTTGACCTTATCAGACCCACTGAAATACGAGTCTCATTTAGGCACACTAGAAGGCAGTCCCTCTACGTCACCGCTATATATTTTTGTGTCAATATACTATTCCTTATTTCCGAGACATTTTTTGTAATAAAATAATACCTATTGTTCGTCCAAAACTACTTATTAGAATCAAAAAACATCCGCTTCCAGTTTGACACTTATATAAGAAATTAGGAAAATTATTTCAGTTGATTTCTACTGCCCTAGTTAAGGCGCATCTGTCTTGTTTCGTGAAAAATAGTATAGCAGGTTACAGCCTTTTTGTCGGGATACAGCCATAACGCGTAAACACATACAATACAGTATAGGATAATGTTTCTACTTTTCCATTCTTTTAGACGCGCCATACCCATAGATATAAATTTGCCATATCTTTAAAATTTATGGCGCATACCTTCCTTTGTTGCTTTTACGTACATAGTCTGCGGTTTGTGTGATAGCGCACAGCGGAGACTAGCAGTATATTAAAGTGACAGTCATTTCATTTGTCTCACCACTTTTACCGACCCGTTGAAGGTTGCGAACGGTTTTTGTTTGCCAGCCGTATGCCAGAAACACGATGCTATAGGTTACGTTATTTTCAATTTAAAATGGATGTGCGTAGATACATCAGCGCATCATTTCATCAACATTTGATTTTGGAAAATGCATTAATATACCCTTTACGAACTTCGGGATTACTCCTTCTTGATGGAGAACACGATGAGACTAGAAACAACAATGATTAGTTTACACGGAACACAAGAGCATGTGGATTGCTTCATTATCTGTGAAAAAAAAAACTTTGTTTAGATTGACACTTTTTTAGAGTACGATGACAACATTGACATTAAGGTTGTAGACTTATAACAACAAAAGTTCTTATAATAGCTACAAGTATACAGTGCTAGTCCAAAGTTGCCCCGCGTATCTTTTGAACTGTTATACTTAGACTAATGAAATTTGGAGAGTGAAAATAAACGGATGTAAGCTTTTTTACTAGTGGTAATAGGTGACATATTCGTCATAGATGACGACGCGATACACAACTACTATGACCAATTACTTTACATGACACCATATGGCAAGTGACACCTCGTTTGACACCAAATTATTTAAAAGGCCTATTCAGTGATACTAATTTTATTCGGGTTTAGGGTAGTTTTGATGGATTAAATAAATAAACACTAAAATTTCAATTGAGCGTTCAATTAATACCGATTCAAAAGACCCCCTCTGGATAATTTAAATCAAAAAAAATTTACGTTTTTTTAATTCTACAACTTAATGTTTTATTATTTATTTATTATAATTCTACAACGTTTACTTTACTACATTTTTCGTGAAAAACATACAGTTTCCAGCAAAAGTAAATGTCTGGGCAAGTATTTTGGGAAACCACATAGTCGAACCTGTATTTTTGAATACCAACTTGAATACCAACTTGAAAACCGGTGAAGTGTTTCTAGAGATGTTACAAAATGAAATTGAGCTGTTAATTCCTGAAATTTTGGAAGATAATCCAGATGAATTTGATAACTTGGAAATAACGTTCCAACAATATGGTGATCCTGCACATTATTGTGGTGCTGTAAGACGTTATATGGATGATAAAGATCGTGGTAGATAGATCGGACGACGAGGTCCGATAGAATTTTGACGTACTAAAACAACGAATAGTTGAAGAATGTAGGGCAATTTGATCGAGGTACCACAAGAGTTTAGCAATAGGACGTTTTACTGTGAGGAAGTAGATGGAGTACATTTTGAACACTTAGTATAAGAGCTAGTTCTTGAATGTTTATTAATTAAATGCTAAACTAAAATTTAGTGTTTATTTATTTATCCATCAAAACTACCCTAAACCCAAACAAAATTAGTATGACTGAATAGGTATTTTCAATACCTTTTAAACGAGGTGTCACTTGCCATAAAGTCCTAGTTAAAGTTATTGGTCACATGTCACCCTGTGACGCCATCCAATGTAATTGGTCACTTTCACCTGTTACCACCAGTAGAGAGGCAACAGCACAGTGGTAACAATATTTATCCGTTTATTTTCAGTTTCCAAATTTCATTAGTCTAAGTATAACCGTTCAAAAGATACGAGGGGGGATGAGGTCTTTTGACTAGCACTGTATACAAAGTGTATACCATTAATACCAGGTTTACATCAGTCGAGGAAGCTGTAAAGTCACTCGTCTACTTTTTATCCTTGTTATTCTACCAAATTTTAGTACCAGAAGTTTACACCGATGCATGTGACGTGCTATAAGTTTTTAACGATATGTCTTCGTAATTAAGCTGCCAGAAAGTGCATAATTACTTTTGTAAAATAAAAATTGTTTTTAAAAAAATTAAGTGAAAAAATTGTTTGTTCAAAACTTAGCCACTCTACTCGACTGAATCAACCTGTTTACATTGGCAGCGTGAAAGAAAGATGCAGGTAGAATAGAGTGGGGAGAGTGGTGGGGCTACACTTCTTGTGCTTACACCTCTTGTGCTAGCTCCTCTATTCTATCAAATACTATCTTTAGTACTCTACCAAAGTGTTTACATTGTGTTGCAGGATAGTTAGCACTGCTATCAGGATAGTTAGTCTGGTTCTTAAACCCGGTTTAAGAACCATAACACCTTTATAATTGTTATCCAATTTTATGCTTCTGGTACTGGAACCTTCGGCGTAGAAACAAAAAACTGGACGTTTTCCAGGAAACACCGAACTACTATACTTTTCTCGACGCGCGTTTTTGCCAACTTTGGCATCTTCAGGAAAAGATTAAAATTATTCTTTAAACCAACAGTTATGCCAATTTTTCGTTGAAATACAAAATGTATAAACCAATTTTGTAAAATTACAGAAATGTACTTTTCCACACTGTATATATTAGTGGCATTCCCGTTAAATGATCAAGTTAACAAGCTCAATAAATCATTTTGTGATTTATTCTCTTGTTTATATTATTAAACTATGATGCAGAGACCCACGCAATACCGAAGGTGAGCATCTTTGTTTCGCCCTAATAATGTTAAAAAAATCAACGACCTAGGATCTCTATACCTCTGTAGTGATGTCATATATTATCTCTTTTGCAATATTAAATTTTTATTCCCAGAAATGTTGTTATTAATTGAAATTAATCATATTCCTTTACGAGTATTAGAATTTTGTATACATTATTCTATGAAAGAAACAAAGATTATAAATATGATAATTGTATTATGAAGTTCCAAATAGATGCATAAAGCAGACTGAAATAAAATAAAGTTAATAATAAGTACTTATGTAGGTACTTCTGAATGGTGGGAAGCGCAATCCTACTTCTTCCGCTACCTATTGTTTATTAAGAATCATTTATCAAGGCTGCCACAAAAATCGTTACGAACTTAACTGAAAAAAATACGGTTTTTTGGACCAACATATTAAAAGCATCGTAGTTATTTATTGTAGATAATGAAGCGAAAAGAAAATCCGAGATCTATTTTATATGTATTCTCAAAGATAACCCAAATCACTACTAGGTCAGAAAATTTACAAGATGTTCACGAACTAGACGTAAATTAAAAACCGCTAAATCTAAATCTATCTAAGAATAAATCACTAAAAACATTTCAATACAAATAGTGTGTATTTTTAAAAGAGTTAAAGGATATAACCTTTATGGCCTTTATGGACTATGTGAACAGTACGATCTCTAAGAACAAAATGGTATGTACGACCTTTATGACTAATATGACCTTTATGACGTTAATTACATTTTCTCTTCATGGTCAATATGACCTTTATGAGCAATATGACCTTTATGACCAATGCAACTTTTATCACCAATGTAAACTTTATGACCTGCAGAACCTTTATTACTCATACGAACTTTATGACTTTTATGACCTGTATGACCTTTAAGACCTATATGACTTTTAAAATCCATATCATACAGATCATAATTAATGTATTGGAAATGGGCATGAATGAATAAATTTGAAAAGTTTGAAATAACACTTTTCCTTTTTTTGTATATACACATAAGTATATACACATATTTTTATTGTTCCAGGTCCAAAAATATATATGCAGCTGGTGTTTGCTGGTTCATACGTCTACTATTGCAGAAAACTACATATGTATATTGAGGAATACCTGTCCAATGTAATTCCTATCGCAAAGAAGCTTTTAACTTTAATCTCTAAAAAAATGCCAACAGTCTGTTAATTTTACTGTTATAATAACAGTTAAGTGATCCAATAAATTGTTTTTAATAATTGCTAGCATCTTATTTGTCTTTTAACTTTTAAGTCAGTACTATCTTAAGAACTAATCGCAACAAGTATTATATGAAACTCATAAAACAAACTAATAAAATTATAGCTCACATTATAACTGAAACCAATAAAATTATGATTTCATATATGTTCGTTGTGAATAAAAAATATTATTGGAGAGTAACGTCTATGAAATAATTTCAAAAAGAATGTCCAATTAAACTATTACTGTTATCATATTTCAAATGCTGAAAATTTAAATTAATCACATATTTCCAAATTACACCTTTCGTTACTGATTCACTGTCTATCCCCATGACTATATAATAGCTTTATTCCCATTACTACATAATAGACGCATTTCCATTATAGGTCACAGATATATCCGTCTTTCGTTAATGAAGTGTAACAAAGGTCAGTAGCTATTTAGAGACCAGAGACGCTTAGGGCATCGAAAATATTAAGCTCAACGCCACAGACGCAAAAAAAATGAACACACGTTAGACCCATTTAGTTACGGTCTACTTGATATTTTATAAATACCTCTGTGAGGACTGGCAAATTCCGAATAAGAAACTACATTTAGAGAGCATTTCGCTACCTATGCCATTTTTTTATAAAAGTTTAAAAAAACAATGAATCGCATCGGCCACGACTTGGAAGTGAAAATTATTTTAAAAGCGTAGAGCATACCTACGCCTAATTAATGTTCTAAAAATTATGTCGGGGTATAAATAACATATTTTTTGAAGAAGGTATGGGGGATGGAGTGAAAAATCGAATGGTTGGTGTTTGCAAAAATAGTAGGACGGTTTATTAAAAAACGGATAAGTTAAAAGATAATATAATTTGTTTTAAATACTTGACACGACGCGACGCTGAGCACCAGTGAACAGTAAAGTCAGGATCAAGCGAGTAGGAAGTAAGAAGACCCTGTATATTATATTTTTTATGAAATACATTGTAATTTAGAATAAAAATGATGATGACAAGTTTTTCGCTACGGTGGAAAATAACTGGTGTATAAGCTTACGCACATACAAAATGGAATAGCAAATGAAACTATAGGATATTTAATATGACAACGGTTTTACGGCGAAATGGGCTAAAAATAAAAAACACAAACAAGGTACGGTAAAATTAACCGCACGATATTCGTTAATTAGTTAAAAGCCTGCCAGGGCCGGTTTACGATAATGTTAGTCAGGCCTAGTCAATTCAGAATTGTTCACTACACGATACAGACAGTTTGCTATTAGGAAATAGAAATGCACAGACGCCAGAGATGCTAGAGCTTCTTTAAACGACATGACTCTCTTTTAAAAATTTGTATACACAAAGTGGCCCGTTAGAAACACCCGATTTTGTTTAGCTATAGCTTTTTTGTTTTTGGATCTTTTTGCAAACTTTGTTTATTTGGCATAATATGTTCAAATATTGTATTAACAACAATAAAGACATTAACAGAAACGGAAGTAGCAATATATTTAACAAAAACATTTCTAAACACTCAGTATTTTTGCTCCATAATTCTTCGATTTATGAGACAATACTCTAAACAGTGTTCATAGGCATCAATAGCTCCAGTAATCATATATATTAAGGAAACTCCGTAAATGCTAACTCGATTTTTTGGCGAAGAACATTCATGTTGGCTATTGAGGTAGTGTAGACTTTGCTCTATACCCACCCCCAGAACTAGAAGTCTCAAAATGTCAAG
Source organism: Aromia moschata (assembly GCA_029963805.1). NCBI lineage: Eukaryota > Metazoa > Arthropoda > Insecta > Coleoptera > Cerambycidae > Aromia > Aromia moschata. The sequence continues at coordinate 9,577 of JAPWTK010001551.1, forward strand.
TCAAATGAATACAATGGCCAAGCGGTTGGAGCAGATTCTGGTGGTGTCCCTTGCCCCATCCAACGAAGTGGCAGCATATCACTATAATAGAAGTTATTACTATATTAAGAATATTAAAAAATAAACATTTTTTTAGCATATTTCAAATATTTTATATATGAACAAAGGAGGAGGGCCGATAAGGCCAGTTTCCGTCCCCTCACCAAAATTCGAAATAAGAAGTGCAAAATAAGTAGATGGGTGGCGGGTGGGGTAACACGAAAAAAAATAAAGCGTAATTGTAAAGTCCTATCAACCAGAAATATGGTCGAAAATTGCGGATAGGCAACCGGGGATGGTCACGTTCGTGCCCGCACGCAACCGTTACCGTGAATGTCACTCTATCTTCTGAATGTGTGCTTTATGGTGGATTGTACGTAGATGTTATACGTCTGTAATCAATGCAGGGCAAAAAGACATTTATTCTAATTCCTTGGTTTGATATATCTGCAATTGGAAGCGTGAGTAGGTACCTGTCTTTACAAAAGGTCAATTTTCTGTCTCCGTGATGTTTACAAAAATAAACATGGAACAGCGATGTTCAATCAGAGGATGTCTTTTTTCTCAGATAAACGCAATGTTCGATTCAACGTTGCAGGTGACGCACATTTCTATATTTTTATGTGAAGAATGTTTACATGAAAGGGTTTTTTAAAGAATTATAAGCAATTCTGATTTCAATTTTAGTCATTATTATAGGAAAATGTACAGGCCCCGAATGTAGGGTAGACATAAAGCCTTACTATATCTTTTGTACTACACTCCTAAAGCACCTAATGTAATCGTATTGTGGATAGGTACCTAATTATTTTTCGTATTCTTAATGAAATATGCGCGGAGATATTATTAGACAGTATTTTTTTATACTTATTTTCTACCATTTTGGGGCAGGCCGTAAACCAGCCTTATGGGTCCTCCTTACTACCAAACAAATTCCTAGAGTGTTATCTAAACAAAAAAGTTATAATCAAAACAAATAGGAGAGTTTATAATGGGCCATCCCAATATATCTTGATATTTATCATACCGAGGGATGAAAATTTTGTAGTGTAATGTCCCCACTCGACCGAGGATGGAACGTTTTATTCATCAGGTAAATGAATTAAATAAACAATTCGTAAAGATAGAATGAAAACATATTGCTTGGTTATGGCCTACGAAACAGATTTATCAATTATTGTTTAGTTGATTAGTCTATATGAATATGTTTCTAGTTGTGCAACAAAATATGCGATCTTGCTGATGAATCTAGGTGAAACTGTCAACTAGTCGAAGGCTAAAACACACGATTACACAATGAATTACATTCAAGAGTTTATGTTAAATTGTGTTAAAAAAGGACATCTGACACTTTATTGTTATTATATACTATATTGTTGAAAATGAATGCTTTATTTATATTCAATAATTACATATTCGATTCAAGTAGCCAAATCGTCTGGCATGTCATTCTTGCTAAGGAGCTCTTTACAAGTAGTTCTGTTGAGAAAGATCAAGTATAGTTTAGCAACGCATTTTCAAAAAAAGCTCTTTATTAAACGCAAAAGCTATTCATTGCATAATTCATTATTAAATGTGCGATATTTGATCTGACATGTTACCGAAGCTGCTCTTTCATCTTTAAATTAAGTATGAAGCAACCTTGCAATAAGTTTATGGTATGCTGAAATCAGAAATGTATGTTTTTCACGAAAAATAATTCTGACTTATTTTTTGGAAAGTTTCAAAAGCCACTCTGCGAAGCTTCTATTCAATGTTACGAAGTACAATTTATATAAACAAAAATATAGTCATTATAATAGCGTACATAAACAATAGCTCCAACATAACAGCATACTTAAAAACAAAATCAGTAGGAAGAAGTCAGAAATATTGACAAAACGTGATGGTGGCAATTTATTAAATAAACCTAGAATAAAAATGCCTTGATGAAGGTTTTGTAATCATCGGGCTTGTCAAAAGCATGCACAAGGGAAAAATTAACAAGGAGAGAAGAAAAATTGCGTTTTTAGAAGTACGTTTTCGTATATTAAATAATTGTATAAATTAAGACTTAAATAATTATATAAAAGTGGTTTTACGTTGGTCTCTATTTATATTTTTGCTTTTACGACTAGTGTGTAAAAGTAGTATATTTTTCATACTTGTGCTTAATGTTATGTACCTACTTTAAAAACCCTATTGAATGTCAAAATGAGTTTTTGAAACAATTTAATGAAACCACTTTTTTATCGGACTAAAATTTGAAAATAGACATATGCCCCCTACAACCGTCCCTGTAGTTCACTGCCGTGGCGGATGAGACTCCATTAGCTTAAATGCAAATCTGTGGAAATCCGACAACTCTAAAGGTTGGTTTTAGGCTTCACAACATGAAATATGACATTCACATTTACATTAATTAGCATTCATTCTAGACAACGAGGAAAAGCTTTTCCTATAATTTCGCCTTAGAGGCTAATGACCGGAATTTTAGGAAATTCCGCAATTTTTTCGGCATATCCAGCATATAGAAACGGAATTTGCGTATTAAGAAAAAAGCTCGCGTGTTCTGACATTCGAAACTTTACTCTGTATAATGAATTACGACGAAGCTACGTTCGTGTCCTTAGTGTGTCGTTTTTGTATTTGTAATTACTACTAATTACGAGTATACATATCTGCTGTATAGTCAATTGCAGACGTAAAAGTTTGACAAATATGTGTTATTAAGATTTTAGTAGATATATCTGAAATAAAAACAATTGAAACATTCTTTGAAACTATCTAATGCTTACGACGGTTTTACAGCATAAAAATATTGCAAACTTAGAGTACCACCCTACCCAGTTTTTATCTACGTGTGACACAAAATCATGGTATTTATAAAGCAAAGTTTTCAAATTTTCAAAAGGATATATATATTTAAATGTCAACTTTTTTTATAACTTCCGGTTTAACCACCATATTGGCATCATCAGATGATTAAAATCGAGTTTCAACTAATAATGCCAATATTGCTAGTGAAATGCGCGCGTTGAGTGTAAAATTTGTGTTTCGCGATTAAAATAAATAAATAAATAATAAATTTATTGTGTGGATTAATTTTTCCACTTAATAAATAATAAATTTCTTAAGTGGAAAAATGTAGAAATGTTAATTTGTTTCTATGCCGAAGGTTCCAATTCTCTTCTAGTAGTTATTAGTAAGGTCCGGGAAAGTATGTTGTTACGCAGAGTCGGCACTATACAACTCTATGATAATTAAAGTATAATATATAAACCGTATTTTTAAGCGCATATTACTTGCCCCTATATACCTACGCCACTGTCCGTGCGTAGAATGGTATCCCGAACGAAGTCTTCGCGAAAAACCCGGGACGCTGTAAAACACTTTCTCCGTAAGACGGCGAACTATTCCGATACTGTTCTACCTTCCGGCGGTGTAAACGGGTCGACCACCGCATTGAAAACAATTTTTTGTCGCGAGTTAGTCACTCGTGAATTCGCGTACTGCATTGACATATTACCAGATTTTATGTGGATTTCTGCAATAATGGCACAGTCGTTACCATTTGTGAATAGATTTAAAAAGATAATTGAAAATTACAAATTTTTTTACAACAGGCGTATAACATATTTTATGTATTTTTTGCAATCGTCGATGAATACAAGTAACTTTTATATATAAAGTTTTTTGCTTACTATCCTGGTTGAGCAGATAAAGTCCGTAAGCTAAAAGATGAGACACCCTGTATATTTCGTGATCGCCGAGCGTGTAAAAGACATTTAGAATCAAATATCCATCAAAAACATATACCAGAGAGATAAAAATAGCGGTCATCCGGTCATGTCGAAGCTTTTCGGTTATGTCAAACTTTTGACAAGTGACTGTTACAATTGTAAAATAAATAATGACTGTCATATAAGGTGACAGCTTTGACAATTACATAAGGTTATAAGTTTAAGATAGAATAGAAATACGTCTTTTTTACTCGGCCAACTCTGATGACGTTTTTTTTTTGGATGGCTCGATATTTACAGACGTCAGCATGTCATCAAAGTATCAAAGAAAACATACGTAATAAATTTCTGTGGCTGACAATGGACGAAACAACAGATTTTGTGATAATAAGGTCATTAATGCCCCTATATTGATAGCTAATAAACGGGTTTTATAAACAGCGACTAAACGTATAGAAATAGAAGTAACAGTGTATTGTCCTCTGTTGATCTAAATAATAATAATGTTCTGATGTTAGTGACAACAAAACACTGTTAGTGATACAAACAACTGCACGAAATTATGTGATTACGTGAAAATTGTGTGAAGTGAAAATAATGTTCCGTGTTATATCGTCCTATTTTGAATTTGCACTTTAACTTCAGTAGATGTGGAACGATCATTTTCTAATGATCGTGGACCAGCAGTGGAAGACTACTGGTAGTGGCAAAGTACGCTCAAGCAATAAGGACAGTCGGTGTGCTGTCTTTTTTTATCTCTCATATGTCATCTTCCATCAATAACATGACGGATTACGAGTCCGGCCCTGCATTACAGCACACGTTCGGAACCCTAGTTATTAGTAAATATAAAAAAGGAGATATACCTTGATCTTGTTTCATCATTTATAATCTTGTTGGTCCATTAGTATCGGTATTATCCCAAATGATTTCTATAATTGAATCGTTTATTTCAGAAAGATACGAGATCATATTAACTAACAATTTCAATAGCGGCTGGTGAAATTTAGAATTTTCATGCCATAACGAAACATGGGACCTACATCAAGGTTTTGGTGTTTATGGCTATTAAATTTAAACACAAGGATATTAAAGACTTCAACCGAAACATGCGACAAAAAACTTTAAAAAAATAATTGCCACACCAGAAAATTTAGAAATGGGTTTTATAAAATATTTGCGAAATATCTTTTTCACTTTAATAGTCACTATTCTTGTGACTTTTTCGAAATCTCGAGATCTGTTAAAGTTATGGATTTTTTTATGGATTTTTTTTTGCACCAGCATTTTGTTTCTGAAATATATTAATAAAATTGAATTAAGAAAATTATATTAAATTTTTGCAGAAAGCATAATAACAAAAAGTATTTCCAAACACATTAACTTGATAATTTAACAAAAATAATTAACAAATCTTTTGTTAGTCCTTTCCACAGTTTTTTGCTATTTCAACCTTCTATTTAGATCTAGTAATCAGTCCCTACAAAATTATGTGGATCACATACTTCCAAACGGAAATAGAGAGAATTTAAATTACACCAGCTACCATTGATAATATCTGCAATTTTTTCACATTGCAGTTCTTAGTAATTCAAATAAAATCAATTAAAAAGTACTAAATGACGGTCAGTACCTATCGAAAATAGACGATTGAATAATTAAAACCATTGTCTAAGAAAATACTGCAGTTTTTCAAGAATGTCTGGTCTAATTATCTTAGTATAAAATATAAAAATAAAAAAAATTGTTGAAGCTTTACGACGACTTTATACAAACCTATATTCTTAGTACTTGCTTACTTTTAGATTTTATACAATATTAACTTTAACCTTTTATAAAAATAGATAATTCAAAGAGATTCTCGACTTTATACCTTGTTTTAACCTTCACGATACTCTTCCGCAAATGTAGCAAAACCGTTTACGATTTTTATTAAAATATAATCATTCGAGATGCGATCCTGCAAGATTATAAAATTCACCTTTTATTTAACACACAATCTCACGACAGATAAAAAAATTAGACGACAACCTTAACACCGGTATAAACATGACGGTAATGATGGATCATCATTACCTATTATTATTGGATAATGTAAGTAAATTGCAATTACAGACAAATGTTTTTTTTTTTTGAGAAACATAATTCCTATTAATTACAGTGATTAATTATAGAATGCTGTAAACGAAATCTGTTGTTAAAGAACATATATGAATAATAAACTGATTCATCCACTATCACAAGATGTTTATACCTTTTATTATAGTCCAAAAATAATTGTTGTGTACGAACTTGGAAGTGTTTAATTGGTGTGCTGTGTACCAATATATATATATATATATATATATATATATATATATATATATATATATATATATATATATATATATATATATATATATATATATATATATATATATATATATATATATATGTATATGCGTGTAAATAATAGAAGTATGATTAAATAGAAAATATTAGAAGTATGATTTCAGCTCGTAACATGTACTCGTATATTGTATTTTGTTATTACAACATTCTAATCCATTAGCCTATACCAAAGTTATTATTAACTTCACATATTGTTTCTTGCCAGCAAGAAAAATTGCAGCAATTTGTATTGTACGCATGCGTATTTACAGGTATGTTTGTCCGTGCAGTTTCTTGCAAATAAAAATTTAAGTCCGAAGCTATAAGTATTGCGGCTATCTGCAATTTTTAATTTTTTTGAAGTGACATTTGACATTTTTTACATGTTGCCAACTGTTTGACATAATCTCAACGCTCAGCGTGCGATGGCGTCGTTTGTATTGTGTTTTGTGATATCTAAATTTCTGTATTTTGTGGTTTTCTGAATTTTACCTCACTGAGCTTGATTTAATCATGTCTATTTTGTTTGTTTAAAATGAATAAACCTTCTTGTAGCAAGTGAGTTTATCAGTATATTTTGGTAACAGTGGCTGTCAACTAAAACAATAAAAATTGCACACTGGAAAGTAGCATCGAAATTTCTTACGCAATAAAAATTGCCGCAAGGAAAATTGCGAACTGTAAAGGCCGCTTAACAATGGTTCTGCAAGGTTTTGACGCAAACTGATGGCGTAAACATTGGATGAATGCTAAAATGAATTGAAAAATGTCAAATTATGGCAAATAAATTTTATTCAATTTCAATATTTATTTTCACAGATTGACTTCTTATATCCAATATTTTTTGTACGTTTAAAGTATTTTAGACAATACAAAAAGGTGGATATGGTTACTTCCACATACATGTACTGGAGTTAAACTTTTTATAATTAAACTGATGTCCTGATGTTTCCCACTCATTCGGAGAACTGTTTATCGAGCGCAATTTTTGTTACAAATGTGTGTGAACCCTCAAACCATCTGTCACATGAATTCATATACATACATATTTATGTATGTTTTGTAATTGATGGGTATAGTTGAACTTTACTTTATATGTAATTGAAATAATATCTATTACTGGGTTCTATTCAATTTTGGTTCATTTATTTTGGATTACTTGACTCAATAATACATTTGCAATTATCAGCTCACCTTGTAAATAAAATCGTTTGAAATGTGCAGCTCTATTGATTACTCAAAATTTATTTGTTTATGGGATTTGTCAAAAAAATAGTTAAATTACTTGTCACTTCATAGACGCCAAAAAAATATAATATTCACATAAACCGGGCTTTTTCCTGAACAACATAATACCATCGCATTCGTACAACGCTGTACTTAAATAATTTTCCGTGAAAACATCTTTACGGATAAAGGTGGATTTATATTATCCGGTCAGACACGGTGCGGGAACGTAGCGTTAACGTTCCGACAAAGAAGGGAGATGTTTATATTATCAGTACTATTTACATCTCCTCGTCTTCAGACATATAGATATATTGCAAGAACACAGTGAACTCTCGTTAAGAAATAATAGACACGTATCCTGGCAGACAAACATTCTTCTCAACAATGACAGACGGTATGTGTATGACACGCAACGTGCCTGAACGGAACCGATTCGCTAAATATAAATACTTCTATAAGAAATACATATAAGAATGTTTGTCTTGCCGGACACGTAACGTTTCCGCACCGTGTCTGACCGGATAATATAAATCCACCTTTAATGGGAAAGTAGAACGAACTCTATACAAGTGACACAAACACAGACACGTCCAATTTTCGCTAATAAACCGTAAAGAATTCCAGGGTGATATATCACCGGCCGAGTTCCAAGTCAATAATTAAAAAGTACGTCTAATGGGTACCGTCGTGACTAACGGCACTAGTTTTTGTGTGGGCTTGCGGGCGGCTCTTCGTGTACCATTATGCCCGCCAGAGAGAGGTCAAGAACATAAACACATGCGGAGATGCACATTTAGGGAGACCATTGTTAGCTTTACTTTATAGTAACCTAAATAGATGCTTTTGTGTACGAATGAGTCAAATGGTTGATTGATACGAATTTGATACGGAGATTGATACGTATCCTAAAATCCAGACTAATGCAGATTGTACCTATATACATATGCAACAGAAGTCATGCTTCACCCACTATGAAGGCTGCTTAAATACTGATCATTTTTTTACTGCAATATTTTTTGCTCCTTATATAATTACGGCTTGTGAAATTCTGCGTCTAATAAGCCTAAGTTGAAGGTATTATGTCGATTGTTTGAAAATATATCATTAAAAAATTAAAATTGACACATTTCCAAAAACCCACATTAAATAAAAACCTAACTGTTCCAAAAACAAAATCTTAGACGTGAAAAAATTCTAAATTTGAACCATAAACACAAAAAAAATCAAAACTCTTACCTCCTTACACCCTTACGATAAAAAAACGACGTTTTCTACGAAACACCGAGAACTACTACACTCCGATGCGTTTGCCAACCAAGTTGGCATCTTCAGGAGAAGATTAAAACAGTTTTAATCTTCTCCTGAAGATGCCAACTTGGTTGGCGAAACGCGCGTCGAGAAAAGTGTAGTAGTTCGGTGTTTCGTGGAAAAAACGTCCAGTTTTTTGTTTCTACGCCGAAGGTTCCAGTACCCACTCCAACATCCTTACGATAGTTTTCGTAAAATCACTGTAAATTTCCTTATCTAAAAAACGTATATAAAATCATTGAAAACTTCTTTAGCCCTATATTAGCAGATCGTTGCAACAAGAAACGACCTTTTTCTTCCACTATTGTTGTTTATTTCCAATATTTTGCTTTTTATTGTGTTCAATTTTTCATAAAAATTTTATTATAATTTGTTGACATTTTTGCTTCAGATTTGATATACGCGCTTAAAATTAATAATTTTTTTTAATTAACCCTTAAAATGTATGACCCTTAAATGACACACGTCAAAATAAACACGTGCCACACGGGGTCTTTTCAGACCCCAGCGTGGAAAAAATGTTTATACGTTTTTTATTTATAAATATATTTTTATTTGTCAATTTTTTTAGGTGTACCTTGAAGTCCCTACTAAAGGATTTTATGATTTATAACATCCAAAATTATTGTTAAGATAGTGAAAAAAATTAAAATTTGTTTAAGAAATTGAAAATTGACCTATTTCACAAAAAAATGCATAACTTTTTGAGTTTTTAATATTTATTAACGAAATTTAGTTTGTGAACTTGTGAAATGTGTCTCTTTAAGATAGTATCAATTACAATTGCCGATTTTTCAAAAAAGGTATTTATTTTGAGAAAAAAACTGGTGAAAATGGGTAAAAAATTGAAACAAGTCTGCTGGCTAGTTATAGTTATTGTATTATTGAAAAAAAAATAGTAAAAACATTTTGTATCGTAATAATTTAATCAAAATTAACTGAAATTATAATTGAATTATAAAAGGTGAATTTTATACAAAAATTAGCTAATCTGTCCCTACACAATCAGTGCACATAACGATGCAAAACGATGTTCATCGCACATAGGGCGTATGCATGAAGGGTACTGCATTTTCGTTTTTTTTTGTTGGCTTTTCGTGAGCATAATTGAGATCTCATTTTTTGTTCAAACACTGGTCTTTCATTTTCAATAACACTAGCTTGATAAATCCTCCTCTGCTTCTTCGGAACTCGAGTCGCTCGGTGGCTCAAAATAATTGTCATCCTCTTCAACGACATCTTCTTCACTTGAAGATGCTACATCAAGAACTTCCTGGTGCTCATCATCTTCCAGCAGAAGTTGGTTGATAGGCCGACGGCGTAAATTATAAGCCATGATCTATTTATTATATGAATTATGAATAATTGTATGAAAAAAAATTGTCATCACATATTCACTAATAGTTACGTATTATTTCAATATTTAACCACAAAAAAACTTTATTTACTCCAATTTGCAAAGAAAATATACACAAATGACACACGGGGGACTATGGACCCCACCTTGAATTTGGCGCGTTCTCTAAGACAGCTAACGCTCGACTAATCTAGAAACTCTACACAAACAGCTTGGTTCAAGCCTTGACTAACGCCTGGTGTCACCACGAAGCACATTTTCGCGCACAACTATGAACATTTTTGATCAAAAAAACTCTGGGGTATTTTGGACCCCCAGTGCCATTTGAGGGTTAAGCATTTTTTTTGAAATAAAATATATGTTTTAATAGACAAGCAACCGCACTTATCATTCGTATATATTTTGTAAATTATCCGCTATACCAGTTATCCATTATCCATGTGTGACTGATCACATCAAAATACATTTTTAGGTATGCAATGATCTACTCAAACATGCAGAATATATCACCTAATTTTTTTTTGTATATCTCAATATGTATCACATCACATTTGTTGCTAACATTACTCTTTGACACAGTAGGTATATTGTGTTAAAATATTCTATTAAAACTAAAAACTAACGCTAAACTAGTAGAGTCGAAAAATTCGTGGGCTTAACAGAACTGTAATAAGGGCAAATATTATGTAGGTAGCTTGGTGGAATAAAAAAGTCTAGTATTTTTCGTAAGGACACTTGGGATCCACATCGTATTTTGGGAGTAATTAATAAATCTAAGTAGACTGCTACAAGAGTAAAAAAAATCTCAAATGGAAATTTCAAAAATGTCTACCTCACCAGAAAATCTTGGAAACGGCTTGCAAAATATTTGCGAAACATTTTTTCTTAGTCACCAAGTAAATACAAATTATTTTTATCCCTGTTACTTTTTCGAAATCTCGAAATTAAGTTATAGGAATTCGAATTTGTGTTTCATATCACTTGACTTGATAACTATGGAAACAAAATTTCACAAATATTTTACAATTCGTTACCAAGACTTTTCGATTTTTTGTTGAAAGTTTCATTTGAATGAAACTTTGAAATTTCAGTTTTTTACTATTACGTCCTTCTATTTGAATAACCCATGTTTTCTTTACGAAAATACAAGGATTTTTAATTACTCCAACTGTTACTGCTACCTACTTCTCATTAATGCGATTCTGTTAGGATCCGCGATTTCTTCGACTCTAATAATTAGGTATTTTATGGAATGTAATTTCAATAAATATTTGGTTTAATATCAATATTAAATGTTTCAAGTCGTCAAAACTTATAGAAAAATATAAGAAATGCAAAAGATACACTACTCTCTTCGCAATATTTATATTGTGACTTTTTCTTGTTACTTAAATTTCTTCAGTACTTCACCAAACTCTTGTGCATTTTATGATTTTTTGCATTCCTTTGTCAACAGTCAGCGTTCGGGTGATTTTTTTCTTTGAAGGTGAGTGTATTACATGGATGTCATTGGCATACGAGTCAAAAGATCCCCAGCCGTTTTAACCACATGCACGCATTTCGACGAAATGTTTGCAGGTTAACTAACAAAACTGGTCTTGGGCATTGACCAATAAATTCCTTGATAACTGTGACTTCTTCGGAAACCAATTAATTATTAGAAATGCATAAACACACTCGTACATCTCCATTAGTGATATAATACAGTACTTATGAATCATAAATATATTACGCAATAGATAAAATTAAGATAATATGTTACAGTAATACACACATGTCTGCCGGGAATTGCGGAGAAAATAATGAATATGAATATTATAAAAAAAAAAATACCAAAAAAGCTGGGAAAAATGTGATTTTATATTTGGTATACTAGATTTTTAGATTAATTTATCTTTATTGAGATCGATCAGTATCTTTTCTATATATACATATATGTATATTTTGATTTACATGCATTGTACAAATTAATTCCATACCGAAAATAATTACTTATCTATCTGTTTCAATTTAATTATTATTTAATTTAATTTAAGTATTATTTATTTGAAAATAGACAATGGTTTAATCAGATTTTTAATTAACTATTCAATGCACTTTTATTTATGTGTCGTTTAAGAAATAACTGAATATTTTAATTACCCTAAAGTATTTTTCGATTTATCTCCCGAGATATTGAGATTCAGAATGTCAAAGAGTATATTTCCTTTGGTTTGGTTTATAACATTTCTCCACTAAGTATTCAGGGTGGTCATTTTCTATCTCCTTGCATAGGTAACTTTTTATTACCAGAACTACACAGTCGATTAAATGGGCAAAGTTGGGTGAATTTTGAGAACAATTCAGTGATGTAGTGAAAATCGTGTTATGTTTTCAGGTTACTGAATTATCCGGAAAAACGGAAAACTGTCGTTTTCTTTAATGGTAAGCCATTTCTAATAAACCAATTCGTAACTAAGCACACGTAATTTATGAAAAAAATTGATATCCACAGTTTTTTTCCATAGAATTCAATAAACCTCATTGCCAATGCAATTCGTGACAAGATTTCCAAAACAAAATAACCTAAACTTTTTTGTAATGTATGTCTATCCTTTTACGCCACGAAAATAGATGAAAGTAATGCTTTTACTTTTGGTAAACGTCAAATTGAGTAGTAGGTAGTAGTAGACTGTCTAATGTGTCAGAGTCTTTTCTAACCTAAAAGTTAGGGCTCCTGATGGTAGGACGTCCACTCGCTGTGAGGAGCGTGTAGCCTTGGGTGGTATCGAGCGATGTTCCAAGCAGGACAAGTGCTTACAACAAGCTCCGTAAGGCTTATGTGCTCCTGCAAGTCTGATATCACCTCCACGTGGTGAAGCCTGCAAACGGTCTTGAAGACCGGCTAACGATCTCAGGCGCCCCGAAGAGCACTTAGGCTTGTATCCTCTCCCTATGATCTCGCGTCCACCTACGAGACCAGGGGGTAGTCTGCAGCCAAGTTCAGCCGACTCTTCGGGAGTTCCGCAGGTTGGGACTCACCCCGGTTTCCAGGGGTTTTTATTTTGGAGTAAGTTAGCTAGCCCACTTTCGATAACGTAGACAAGTTTCCTTTCTGTCTACAACTACTCCGCACGTGACCACAAGCTGAACATGGTCATATGTATTTGTGGCAAGAACTTCGCCACCGAAGCAGGCATGACCACCCATCTAAGGAGGCTCCGCGCGCGGTCCTCCCCAGGCGGCAGTGATGGTGTCTGCCCGATCTGCCGTTCGGAGTTCAAGTCGTATGCAGGCATGCGACAGCATCTCCGGAAAGGCACACCCAGACAAGTACAATAGGGACTTAGAGGGTAGATACGAGTGAGACGGGGCGCAAAGGGGTTTGGGACGATGCTTATTTAAATGACCAGGGAAGAGCTAGCTTACCAGGGTGCTTATCAACCAGAATTTACTGCCCTTCTTCCCCGGCCGTGATACTTAATTCATCAAAAACCGAGTAGTAGTAGAGCATTGTTATAAAGACCTTCTTGGCCACCCTGAGGAATCAACCTCGTGGATAACGACATCATGGGGGCCATTGAGGAGGCTGTTCCGCCTACAACAAGATCCCAACCTCTCGACGTCGAACTTGCTGAAACCTCTATCCCTGAAAAGAGTCAGGTCAGTGATGCACGGTTACCTCTGAATCCGCTCTATGCATTTGGTGAGTTCTGAAACAGAATTGTGTGCTTATCTATTTCGAAATGGTTTGCCATTAAAGAAAACGACAGTTTTCAGTTTTTTTTTCCGGATAATCTCAGTAATCTGAAAACATAACACGACTTTCACACTGGACACACTGACACTAAATTAGTTCAATTTTTCCATTCCAAGGAATAATATTTCAAGGTTACCCATACATTTAGTCATTCATCTTCTGATGATGCCAACATGACTGGCGAAACGTGATTTGAGTGTGAAAAAAGTGTTAAATGTTTACGTGTGAATTTGTCAACTCCAAAGGTTCCAATTTTCCTCGTATATATACATATAACACAACTTTTTTTGTATATTATCCAACGATTTCTTAAGCCTAAAACCTTTCGTAAATGCCTATATCTGTTTTTCTCGCCGTCAAAGCCACACAATGAACAAAATTCTAATGGCAAGTAATTTATTAATATAGGGGTGTCTAGTTATCAATTTGTTGAGACTAATCAATACGTCAATCAATAAAGCGAACAATTTTACTGCAGATATCTTGTATTCAAGAGTAAGTTCCAGAATTTATTTTACAACTTACAAGTAGTAACTGTCAACAGTTTCTCTCTGAATATAAGCACATTTAAGAATTAGAACAAATTCAGTTCCCTCAATCCGTTGGACCACTAAATTGAACGAACAAGTTTGCTCTTTTGCGCGTATAAAATGTAAGTCACCTTGAACTCAAATTTGCTCAATAATATTGTGGACATTTGTAAAAGTGATATTAGTGATAGCTGACATTCATTAAGTTTTATAGTTTACATATTGAGTCTATTTAGTTTATATACTACCTGTTAGTAAAGAATTGTATGGAATGACATAGGCACGTTCTAGATAAAAAATGAATTTTCTAGAACATGTAAAATCTATAAATAGTAGTGTTGTTGCTTAAAAAGAGTTAGTTATGATTTGGATTTTAGACAGTTCAACGAGAAGATCAACGAGTTGTAGAATTTTTTTATAAAAGTATTTGAAGT
>JAPWTK010001552.1:0-24072 GCA_029963805.1 Aromia moschata
GAAATTCTTCCATGTTGGATTGCAAATTACCGTCATACTGCCAGTCTGCGGTGTCAGCCACTATTTTTCCATAAAAGTGCATGTTGGAACAAGAAAATTGCACTCTAGTAGATCCGGTTAGGATCCACTTTTTTTACGGTTTTTGTAAACCCCACCTCCCTCCGACACCGCCATGAAGTTTTGTCTGCCACTATTTTTTCCGGTTTATAAAAATTGGATACTTTGGCTTACCGTTGCTTCCAGAAAGTTAGGGTCCACTTTTTTCCCGGATTTCCACCCCCCTCTATCTCGAAAATGGCCGATTATCCATATATACGTGATGATGACGACATGAGAAAAAATGCTCCACATCGACTCGGGACCTTATTTACCACACGGCAGACCGTTAGGAGTCATGCATATTTTGACGCGCTATATCCTAGACTAAATATCTTTTGCACGACAAAAACAAAACGATTCGAAACCCAAAATCTAATTTCCGTTAATAGAGACCTGAAGGGCTTGAATTATCGCATTTCATGCGCACGGTAATAAGTTTATAGTGGACGGCCAAGGAAATTTCGGACGTTTAGGATATCCCGTCCCGAATAAATATTTGAATACCGCCGGCGGGATTAAACTGTTTGCTCAGATCGCCCCGCGCCATCGACTTTTAACCGTACGCACAGAGGGAAAACACTGCGGCGAGCGATTTCTTTCGTCGCGGCCGCTCCCAGGGAGAGACTGGGGGGTCGCGACCGCTCGTCGAGGTCCAATC
The DNA here is from genome assembly GCA_029963805.1 of Aromia moschata. Lineage (NCBI taxonomy): Eukaryota > Metazoa > Arthropoda > Insecta > Coleoptera > Cerambycidae > Aromia > Aromia moschata. The sequence goes on from JAPWTK010001552.1 coordinate 758, forward strand.
AGCGCGATGTTTGGCGAGGTAAAACAAGTGGACCTTTTCCGTGTTTGTATCGCGTCAGGGAATCGGTGTTAGGAGGAGCGGTGCCCCGCGAGGATTCGACCGAATCGCCAACGTTTCAATATTGAAAAGATCGCGTTGATGACAAGACAAAATTTCGCTCCCAAAACAAATTCTCTGTTGAGGTGATTGGAATTGTCACTATGAGAATGGCATACGAATACCAGATCGAATGAAAGATTCAGTACAGACGAACATTATCAAAAAAATATTAGGGAGGAAAAAGTCCCTCTACAATTTCAGATGCAATACCCGGTTGAGAACTGATTAGTTCCCTCTATAGTCTAAGAGCCAGTAAACAGATGGCAACACATATTTGATAAAAGCCTCAAATTAGCTCAGTTACTCAGTTGTACCTACCGTTCATGAGATGGGGGTTAGTTAAGCCCAGTCGCGGTAGGTTCAGCGTCACACAGGGGCGACAGGTGTGTTAATTTGGCAAACTAAAAATGTATTTGATAAAAGCTGCCGTTTTGGTATGTCAAAATATACTATTGTAGCTACTTAAAAATAAAATGGCAGACCGTTCCCGCGGTTGGTACGTCATGGTAGACAAATTCAAAATTTCAAAAAAAAAATTTTTTTCAAAAAGTATTTTATGAAACTTGAAATTTATATATGTTGTTCTTGATAGTATTAGAAGCATATACTTTTCAAGGCAGTCGGGTATGTCGGTTGCTTTGATCTGGCAGACAGTAAAATATTTTCTCCCTGCGCGAGCACACAAATATATTGAACTTCCTTTCAATATATGGAATCTGCTGACTATTTCATGAACTAGGTACTATGAATATAAGAAATAATATGAATCATATAAATGATTATACTTACTGTCGTTACATGGATTATGGGGAAAATGGGCCATTACAAACCTATGTTCAGTGGTAGAGGATAATAATGATATCATGAATATACAGTCTGTGTAAAACCGACATCGGCTAGTTATAAAAAAGGACAAACAGAAGTGAGACGACAGATATGAAGCAACCGCATACGCATCGAAGGTAGTGAGGGAATAAGACCGACCCTCTCACCACGTTAGACAGAGAAGTGTAGACTGTCCTTTTTCACAACCGGCCGATGTCGGTTTTACACATCCTGTATAAATGACAATGTTATTTTTATTTTTTTCATTAAACATAAATTAAGAATGAAAATATTAATTGTAAACAATATTAAAATGAAAAATTTGAATCTGTATATTCGAAGAATTCAGATCCTTATATTCTCTCTTCATACTTCAGTGTCATCTTCTGAATCATCGTCTTCATCATGTGAGAGAATGTCATCACTGACTCCATCGGTTTCTGTAAAGTGAAATTAAAATTTGCAAATCGAGTGTTTTTTTTATTCAAATTTAATTCTATAACTATATAATTACCTGGAAAATGTTTAAATGTTGTTTTTCATTGAGAGGCCCGGGACTTATCAGCCGACCCTTAAATATCATAGAAAAGAAAGAGAAAACGAAAATCTCTATTCCGTATACAACGTATCTACTACACATAGGTATGCTCGCGCAGGAGAATATATTTTACTGTCTGCCAGATCAGAGCAACCGACATACCCGACTGCCTTGAAAAGTATATGCTTCTAATACTATCAAGAACAACATATATAAATTTCAAGATTCATAAAATACTTTTGAAAAAAAATTTTTTTTGAAATTTTGAATTTGTCTGCCATGACGTAACAACCGCGGGAACGGTCTGCCATTTTATTTTGAAGTAGCTATAATAGTATGTTTTGACAGTATGTTTTGAAAAATTTTAAACGACTTATTCGCCTATGGATGTTGTCCGGCAATTGCATTGCCGCGGTGTAGTTTCACCTCGGAGTAGTGACGTCACTCGTGAACATCGAGGGCCTCTTTCTCGACGGTAACGGATGGGCCCTTTGAACTCATCTCACGGACACCGCAGAATATCCAAAGTGCACGCGCGAGTGGAATTGATACTTCAAGGGGAACGCCAATTGGACGCGTCGATCAAAATTATCTGTCGGCTCGGAAATTACGGAACAATTCTCGGTAAGTAAGCCCCGAAGGTCGTCGATTTATTCGAATTTAGATTGATGGCGGACAACCGCCCTACGGAATAAATTCGAGATTGGAGAAGACGGAAGAATAATTAGAAATTGAGGGGTGAGGTGGAGAGCCTCTGTACCGGGTGGGCAAATTTCGATGTTTTTATAGGGTATCTCGGTAACTGTAAGGGCTATGGAAAAATGAACCCACCTTTCCCGACCTCTTTTTTCGAGATAAATTCATTGGTGAAAACCAGAATTTGCTATATCTTTTCGTTTTCGAGTTGTAAACGAAAATTGATTTTTTTGAGTTTTCGATTGGTGTCGATAACTCGGTTGTTTGTAAAATTAGAAGAAATCTGTTTGCACGTTCTACAGGCACTTTTTTTAAGTAGAATAGGATTTCCTTAACAGATTTTTTATATCTTGTGTAGTTTTCGAGTTATGGCATAAACTTCTATTTTTTTAAATGGAAACCATAGTTGGCTATGATTTAGCTAAAAAGAGGATTTTTTTCTCTTTACAACGATATATAGTTTGTGGGGTCTATGATGAGTGTTTATGCGGAAACAGTTAAAAACATATGTTTTCTAATAAAGGACAGTATAGTAATTTCAATGATTTTGCACAGTAGGCGCCTGTCATTTTGAAAACAGAACAGTTGGATATTGGGATGTAAATACACAGTTACACATTACTGTTTGATTAATTGTTTATGTTTGGTTTTTGCTTGCATTATAGTTTTTAAAGTTTCGATTAAAGAAATTGACAAGGCGCGATGGCGTATCAAAATTACGAAAAGTTTAATATGCTAGAGTGTTTTATTCAAAATGGATATAATTCTGAAGCTGCATCGGAAGCATATTTTAATCGCTACCCTGAAAGGAGACAACCTAATATGTCCATCTTTGGTAGACTAAAAGAAAACCTCGTTGAATACGGAGGATTTAATAAACCAAGACCAAAAAATTATCGTATTCAAGATGCTGAGGATGTTGCCATAAATGTTGTTGGTATGGTAGTCGTAAATCCTTCAATTTCAAGTAGGCAAATTGAAGCAGAGTCTGGTATATCGCGACGAAGAGCACTTTCAGTTTTAAAAAAACACAAATTTAGACCTTATACAATAAGGAAACAACAACAGCTCCTTCCAACTGATCCTGAACGCCGACTGGATTTCTGCAATTGGTACCTATAACAAATTGAGCAAGACCAATTATTTTTAAAAAATATCATTTGGACAGATGAAAGTTACGTAAGTAGTGCCGGAATTTTCAACCGACACAACAAACATTATTGGTCTGAAGATAATCCTCATCAGACTGTTGATGGTCAAAATCAAGGACGTTTCGGTTTTAGTGTATGGTGTGCCCTATATAATAACCGCATTTTAGCTTACCAACTTTATGATGACAATTTAAATGGTCAACGGTATTACAATATGATAAACTACCACATAGTAGAAGAATTTTTAAACAACTTGCCACTTAACGAAAGACGACATGTATTTTTTCAACAAGACGGGGCACCACCCCATAATACTAATTTAATCTCGGAATTATTAAATACTAATTTTGGGGAGAAATGGATAGGGAACAATGGGCCAGTAAAGTGGCCTCCTCGGTCGCCAGATCTCTCACCGTTAGATTTCTTTTTTTGGGTAACCATTAAAGACAATTTATACAAAAAAGACAAATAATACACTGGTTCAACTGAGAGAAAATTTTATAGACTGTCTGAATTCCGTTTCAAATATTCACATCTATAATGCAACAAAAAGTGTTTCAAAGCGATGTGAACTGTGCATCGCAAACAACGGACGACAATTTGAAAACTTTAGGTAAATAATCATGCTCGTATTTTTTTTAATCTGTCTAGTTTTGTTTTTGTAAAATATATTGTATCGTATTTTTTACATACATTATTTGTTACAAATTTGATTGTTAAGTGTGTTAAACTTTCTTGTTATGACTATGTTATAATTAATTATTAATTAGTCACTAATATGTCATAATTAGTTATTTAAGTTTAATATACCATTCATTATATACGACTGTTACTATGTATTTATGTTACTTTTCGCAGGAGTAAATTTCCATAGCAACAGTTATTATTATTAAAACATTGTTGTAACAATGTGTTACTATAGAAACTTACTCTTCCTGCAAAGAAAAAACAAAGTAAGTATACCTATACAAAAAATTAAAATTTTTAACTGTTTCCGCATAAACACTCATCATAGACCCCACAAACTATATATCGTTGTAAAGAGAAAAAAATCCCTCTTTTTAGCTAAATCATAGCCAACTATGGTTTCCATTTAAAAAAATAGAAGTTTATGCCATAACTCGAAAACTACACAAGATATAAAAAATCTGTTAAGGAAATCCTATTCTACTTAAAAAAGTGCCTGTAGAACGTGCAAACAGATTTCTTCTAATTATACAAACAACCGAGTTATCGACACCAATCGAAAACTCAAAAAAATCAATTTTCGTTTACAACTCGAAAACGAAAAGATATAGCAAATTCTGGTTTTCACCAATGAATTTATCTCGAAAAAAGAGGTCGGGAAAGGTGGGTTCATTTTTCCATAGCCCTTACAGTTACCGAGATACCCTATAAAAACATCGAAATTTGCCCACCCGGTACACACGAGAAGATATTCGGAAAAAGAGAACATGGAGCTGTATGCCTAAAATTGCAAGCAGAGGCTATTCGACTGATATCTAATAGAAAGTGCTGAGACAGCTGATTCAATCTCATCAGCTTGATTCAAATAAATAGGAGATATTATGATAATGATGACTATGATGACGATGATACAAATATAGCGGATTTAATACAACCCATTATTGTCAAATATATGTTACGCAGTTGGATTTTAGGCTTTTAGCCTTAGTAAAGGCTTTCATTAAAGAACCTTGAATAGGTCACATATCTTGGAATGTCACAGGACCAACGTCAATTATAACGATATAATTCTGTCGTCACCAATATTATCTTTGATATAATTGACATTGAATGATACGTTGACCAATATCCCTAGGAAGAGTATAAAAAAGCTAACGGACGAATACGTAGTCAACTGTTTTCTTTTTTCTTTTTTTCAAAAATGTACCATAGGTTTTAAATCCAACATTTTAATACGTATTAAGCTCTATAACACCGTATTTTTGAAACACCAAGTATCCTGTACCCTATAAATGCTTATCAAAAATATGCAAAATGTAAACTGTATCCAAAATAAGTCAGCAGAATATTTATATTAGCACGCTCATTGACATTCTTTTATCAAACACTATGTCGACAAGTTCTGAGAAAAAGGGAAACTGGACAGATCAAAAAGTGCATATTCTATGATAAAAAAAATGTCCTCAAAGTATCCCGTGGAATCGATCCCGCATGTATTGAATTATTACTCTTAAAACTGTCGAGTTCTTAATCTTTTATAATCAAGAAAATAAAAGGTAGGAATCATGGCGGAACAAGAAGCTTTTGTGATCGAAAGTTACTTTAGAAATGGTAGAAAGGTTGATGGCCAGTGGGGCATTAGATTATTCATCTATTTAATAGAAGCATTAGCTTTCAATAAATTAAATCATTGAAATACGACTATACAACATTTCAATGCAATTTCAGAGCAATAATAAACCATTTTTTTAAATATGTATATACAGGGTGTCTCAGCTTTTAGTTTACAGACTTTATTTGCTCACCCAGGATAGTTAGCAAAAAAATGTATATACAAAAGTTACTTGAATTCATGAGGCCTATAAAATGACATATTCCGTTTGACATCTGCTACTGACCTTGAGGTTATGTCAGTGTCAATATAAGTTTTTTAAATACAACACCCTGTATTTTTCGACATTTTTTGGATTTACCGAACAATTCTACACATACCCTATACCTATCTTCAACCGTTTTCGAGATTTTCAAAGTCAAACAGCTATTATTTTACACTACAAATAATTTTCAGTTTGCCTTGTTTGCCAGCTCAATTTGAAAATGCATTAAACTAATTGCTTATAATTACTGAAATATCCCATTGATCTGATTAAAATTACTTTTAACAATACCTCTCAATTGTTTCAAAACTGACAAGGCAAACTGAAAATTCTTTGTATTGTGAAATAATAGCTGTTTGACTTTGAAAATCTCGAAAACGGTTGAAGATAGGTATAGGGTATGTTACATGAAATGTATATAATTTTTTTGCTAACTATCCTGGGTGAGCAGATAAAGTCTGTAAACTAAAAGCTGAGACACCCAGTATACCTATGTAAACGCCTTGAAAACACCGGAAACGAATATTTTTCCATATCTAATAATTTATAGTTTTAATTGAGTTAAACATACGTACATAAGTATACTATATTATATTTTTAAATCAGTACCAAATGATTTAAAAATTATTCTCAAATCCACAATGAAGGCCGGGCTAATCCTTGATGAAATTTGGGTTTATCCGGGGCTTGAGTTAAATTTTAAAGTTGTTCGGATGCGGCGATGGAAACTGCATAAAAGACCATTGATTTCCTCGCGGTTAGAACGCTCAATTTAATGTAATGTACTCCCGGAGTGCCTTTCAGCAGACTTCCAAGCCCAACTTTCCGAAGTGAATTTACTTTTATGCGAGTTGGCGAAATTTTAGATGAAATATCCGAGAAATAATTGTAGTTTCATGTAAAACTACGGTTTATGGCGGCGATTATTTATGTGTAGTAGTGACGGTGACGTACAGTTAACAACATCTAAAAAATGGACGGCGAACGTTTCTAATAACCAGGGAGAAAACATTAGTTTGTCAAGTTGGAATCCGACAGGTGTAAAAATGAGTGAAATGGAATAGAATATAGTGCGTTTTAATGGGACTAGACAAATTTTGAGTATGACAATATAGGAAACTACCAAATGTCTTTTTCCAGAGCACTCTTGATTGGTAAAAACGTTACTCATAAGAAGCAAGAAAAAGTTCTAGTTCATCGTCACTCACTGTCAAAGACCACTTATCCGTTTAAGGCAGAATAAAAACGATGAATAGTCGAAGAAACTTACAGAACTCTGTAATAAGTAGCTCAGCCGTTAAGCACCTGTAATTGGCAAATTTGTGAAGAGAACGCCAATAAGGTACGCATTTTAAAAAATCAGGCGAAAGAGTTCTTGCAGAAAAGTATGTGTACATTCTGTTCTTAAAATTAGTGTCGAGCGAGCAGGCATTTTGGGGCCCAGCAAAATTAAGTTTACTGTAAAAAAAGGGGGTCAATCATTGCGGACTATTTTGTATATTGTCAACATGTATTTAACAAGTATTAAGTTACAAAATGTGGCAATTTCAGAACTTAATATTAATGAAACGATTCTTTGAAAAAAAAATTTTTCTCGGCTCCTGTTGGTCGTAGGACCTGTTTTTTTTTAATTCGTAAAAAAAATATCAACTTTCAAATAACAATAATGCCATTACGATTAAATTTCAAGGACAAGAAAAAAATCTACATTATGCGAGCCTAAAAATGAAGTTAACATTTCGGTAAATTTTCCACATATTTTCAATTATTTAGCAATACACGCACAATTTGCACAGGAAAGTACAACTCTTAGAGAATTTTAAGCACAAGATGAGTCACGTAACTGCATTACTGCATGATTTATTGAAACTTGAAAAAAATGTATTTTTTTCAAAAAAATATTTTTTCAAAAACTATCAAATATTTTGCAATTTTATAAAAATGCACTTCTTCTACTTGCCAAGGAGTACATAATCTGAAAGTTTCGTAAACAATCTTCTTTAGTTTTGAAGATAGAGAAGTATTTAAAATATGCGATTTTTAACCGTTTTTTGCAATAACTAATACATTTGTTTATCAACTGATCTCGGGTTGGGCTCAAAATTTTTTTTATAAAAAAGTTCTACAACTTTTGTCTAAAACATTTTTTTCTAACATGTTTTGTTTTTTCTTTAAATGAAAAAAACCTGTTTTTTGTGAACTTTGGACGCCATTTTGAAAATGAAGCCATAATATTCAGAGGAGGTAAAGTAGTTCATTCAATTCTACGGAGTTTTTCTTCTTTTTTACATATATTTGTTTACAAAAAACTAAATTTTGGCAAAAAAAAAACGAGGTGTTTTCGACAATTTGACTGGCCTATATATAAATCGTACATATTTAGTCAAAAATACGTCACCAAAGATAATAACACTCTGACCCTCGAACACATCAACCGTCCGTCCGTATCGACTGAAAATAACACGCGCGGCATCTCTCCCTCTCCCGCCCTACTCCCCTCCGTCCCCATATCGAAAACATATTTCCGAAATTATACAGGCAAACAGTGGAGGACAGGACCAATTTATTTTTGATTTGTTAGGGTACGCCCGAGTAAATCGCATCCGATATGAAAAGATATGCCGCCGAAAGAATCTCCTTTAGTGAATTCCATTTCGGTTTGATGCTGAATTTATGCGCCATTTACCCTATAAATAGCCCGCTTTCCGGATGATACACCGGCCCATTGTCTTCCATAATAAAAGGGCACGTCGATAAATATCCCGGGGAGCACGACGGGCGCGTTCCCCGTTTTGTTCCTTAGATGTTTGTGACACCGGAATTAAAGAAGACATAATCGGGTACAATCGGGTACAATCGCGAAATATGTGTCAGTGTCTGACCATAACTTTAACGGTAAAGTTAATTCTGGAGGAGAATTGGAAGCTTGTGGAAGAAGTGGAAGCTTTCTTATCAGAAAATGATGAACACATAACTTTGATTTTTGCCTAAATTCACGTTAATCCCTAGAGAGATTATAAAGGAGAAAATATTGTAGGTACAACATATACGAGGGTGTCAAATATGAACCGAAATTTCTTTCGTGTGCCCGCCAAGACGTAGGGAGGAGACTCGTACTGCTGGGCGTGGTAGGCAGGGATGTCACGTGATTTCCTGTATTCCAGTCAGTTCCGGTCTCTCCGTTCTTTAGTTGGCATCGCAATCAGTAAGCAAGAGGTTCATTATTATAAGATTTCTCACAGTTCAAGGCGTCAAACCAGCCGAAATCGTTTGAAAACTTGAGGCACACTTTGGAGAGACTTGTCTGAGTGGACGAATGGCACAAACACTTTTTGGAAGGACGAACACAAGATGAAAATGAACCTCATGTCCTCATCCTCGAGCCAGTGTGAATGAGTGAAACATTACCACTGTTCAGGTCCTTCTGGAGGATGAATGATTGCAGCTCAGATCGCGATAAGATTCAGGAGTCATTACAGATGAAGTGGGGTTTCGAAAAATTTCGAAAAAAGTGTCCGATCAAAAACGTGATTCAATGCCCACCCCCACACAGCCAATCTAACACGCGAAAAGTTGGAGAAAGTTCATTGGACAACACTGGAACACACTCCCTATTGTCCTGACTTATCCCCATGTGATTATCACAAGTTTGGGCCACTGAAGACAGCACTAGGAGGTAAGCGATTCGTCGATGACGCTGGTGTTGAAGCTCTCGTGCGCAACTGGCTGGAAACACGCCGCCGTTCTTTTTATGATGATGGCATTAAAAACTTCCAATCTGTTTGGAAAAATGCATAAAAAAACAGAATATCAAGTAAAAAAATATATGTATTTTCGTGTTTGTATATTGTGCCAATAAATTTAAAAACGAAAATTCGGTTCATATTTGATTTACCCTCGTAATAATACTTTACCGTAACATAATTTGTATTTCAAATAAATTTTTCGCAAATAAATTTTTCGCCGCGATGTAGTTCCACCTCGGAGTGGTGACGTCACTGTTAGGTACCGAGGCCTTCCTATTCCGTGGTAACAGTTGATTATACACGAATTATTGCGGTGTTAGTGAAAAACGTTTTTGTCTGAATAATTTGCATAAACAACTCGATGTCGACTCTTTTTCTGGAAGCAACGTGCCCTTATTGTTCCACATCGGGCAAGTTAGACCGTCCGGATGGCGTTTCTGCAGATTGCTGCGATAAAGTTTCCCGCAATTTCCGACGTTTAGGCGGCCGTTAAACTTCGGTCCGTCGGCGGCGACTGAAAGTTCGATTGTAAAGTTGCTCCCCTACATCCTGTCGGTCAACCGGTCCCGAAGACGACTTTGGAAAGGCCGAAACGGTCGCAAGTCCGACCGCACCGGCCGGAACAATCGGACAATATCGAGGCGGCCGAGTTGCGGAAGCAGACCCGAGAAACACCCCCGTCCCTCAAACTCCTTGAGATTGCTGTGTTTTCTATTATTTAAAATTTCTGTTAACTGTTGTTTCATGATAAGTTATGCACTTCAGTTGTGTGAATCACACCCCTGCAGTGAATGTGAGCAAATAGTGTTTGTTCCACCATGAAGCCAAAAAAAAATCGCTAAGGACACCTTCTCGTCTTCGACGTTGGGGACGAGTATATCAAAACCCTAAGGACAAGGTCAATGAAGATGAGGATTGAGGACAAGGTCAATGATGACAATTATTGAAAATTATTCATTCCAGCCCATCTTTTTTAATGATAAACAGGAACGACATGCTGAGCAGGTGGGTGGAAAAATTTAACCACCAGGTAATCGACCACACACTCTAGAGAAGGATAATATGGAGGGTGGCACACCCCCATTCTTGTCTGGTACCGAACACGTATTTCCTGGAAGTGAGGCTGGAGAAGCCGGCCCATCCCTATGGATTGAGACCACCTCACCAACTCAAACGCATACGGGTCCATCTGCATATCGACGATAAAGGAATTAGCTTTCCATTCATCTAACCAACGGAAAGAGGCTTTTTCAAATTCAGTCAACAATATCGGGCACATTGAAGGTTAAAACAATTCATTGTAATCTGCAACATACCAGGGCGGTTATGGCAACATTGTACCGTCGTCGCCTTGACATGGAACCAGATTCACTGGCGCTGATTCAGGAACGGACGAACTCTGGATTGTCAAATTCAGTATAACAGGGTTGTTATACTGAACAAAACTACCTGCAACAAAACTACCTGGGCGTATTCTCAGTACACCCAACACCTTTCAACTTCTAATCTGACGGCTGAAGTGGAATGTGTAGTGGTAAACCAATCAGGCCAATTGAAAAACTTGAATCAGACTGGGTCAACCACAAAACACAGCTGAGGAAGTTTAAAGAACTACCAGCCCTAACAATTATATGTTCGGACAAACGCATTTTTCACGTTTATGTGGGTGTCTTAAAAGAAACAAACTGTTTTGTTTTATTTGTTTAGTGATGGGTGGCAACCAATGTGCAGGGACTCAGGAAGGGGTGAGTGATTTAAAACATTTAAATGAACAAGCTAAGAAACATGCTAGGCTACAATGAAAAACATTTACATAACATCTTAGATTTTAGTGTGTTGGGAAAGGTAGAAATAAGGCAACAGCTTAATAGTGTTTATCGTGAAAATATAAGACAATCAAAGTGTGGATAAAAACAGACATATTTTAAACCTAATAATTAATTGTATTAAATTTTGTGGTGCTTTCGAGTTAGCCCTACGCGGACATGATGAGACTAAGCATTCTGATAATCCAGGGGTTTTTGTTTGACTTGTAGATTTTATAAGGCGATTAACATTTTTGTGAACAATAAGGACAGGCGAGCTGATTTCCTCTACAAATAACGGTAAGATACCTATATCAAATTGTTGCCACCCATTATTTTAATATATTTATGCCCTCAATATTCGATTAAATATTATTTCAAAAAGCTACCAAATCCCAAAAATTATTCTTGTGAAAGTCTATATTTTTGTATAAAAGAATTTTTCATTGAAATTCTGAAGTGTCAGTAAAACGCATGACATTGAAAATTTTAAAAATTTTCGCTTGCGGCGCCATTGGTAACTAATGAGCAATCCTACTGACACACCCTGTGCCCACCCATGTAACACACCCCCGAGCCGCCACTGCGTCCTTTACCTCTGCATCCCATGGATGAAGGGGTAAGTGGAGGGAAGTGAAAGTAGCGTTTATTTTTAAAACAGGGAGGAGCTTTCCTAAAGCTTACCGATCTATCAGTCACGTCGTTTCTTTTGAAAACAATTGAGAGATTGTTTGCAGGTGGGTTTAAGTGGCTTTTAAGGTATTTGCAATACTTTCGGCCTGGAGTGTAGTACAGAGTGTACTAAAATTGGCCAACTCTTTGACCCGACCGCCCCCGTGCGGCCGCGTTACGGAAACGCTCCCGAGCACTGCCCGCGACCCCCAAGAGGCCTACAAGGGGTGTTAGCTTTAGTTATGGCGGCGGTTAAGCCGTCGGACCGGCGAGGTGAGAAACCGTCCAAGATTTACCTTGGCGTCCGAGGGCGCCGGCGGCCGTTGCGAATTTAATTATTCAGGGCGATCTCCGCACGCCGTCCGCGCCCCGGATCAAACTATCAAACTAAACAACTGGGCGGCTTAGGAGGAAGGGGCTTTGCCCGGCTTAAGAACTCTCATCGGCGAAATTCCGGCTCCGCCGTACCGAGATCGATCGACGTGTTAAGTGCCGTGGATGGGCCGGCTGCCTTACCCCGTTGCACATTTTAAATTGGTTCCCAGAGAATGGGGCTAGGAATGCAAGACGAATGAGTATCATTGCTAAGTTGTTCTGTTGCTCTGTCACCGTTAAGGTACAGACACGACTCTGAATTTTATATCAAACTTCATCTAAATTAATTTTCTGAGAACAAATTTCGCTTCACTAATGATGATTAGTCTGATTAGCACCAGGATTATTTATAAAACATAAGCAACGATTTTTTGTGTGGAAATCAGAAGTGGAATGCAGAAATTCGGAAAGTGGAATGCAGAAATCATGTTTTTGAGCGACAATATGTTTTGGAAATCCGATCAAAATTGGATCTCAGAAAATGGGGGTAGGAATGCAAGACGATTTTTTTTTGTGTGAAAATATTTCAGTAAAGTGGAATTCAGAAATCACTTTTTTTGAGCGACAATCTGTTTTGGGAATCCGATAAAAATTGGATCCCAGAAAATGGGGGTAGGAATGAGTATCATTGCGAAGTTGTTCCGTTGCTCTGTCATCGTTAAGGTACATACACGACTCTGAATTTTATATCAAACTTCATCTAAATTAGTTTTCCAATCGAGAACGCGATAACAAATTTTACTTCACTAATGATGATCAGTCTGATTAGCACCAGGATTATTTATAAAACATAAGCAACAATTTTTTGGTGTGGAAATATTTCAATAAAGTGTAATGCACAAATCATGTTTTTGAGCGTTCTGTTTTGGAAATCTGATCAAAATTTGATCCCAGAAAATAGGTGTAGGAATGCAAGACGAATGAGTATCATCGCGAAGTTGTTCCGTTGTTCTGTTATCGTCAAGGTACGGACACGACTCTGAATTTTATATCAAACTTCATCTAAATTAGTTTTCCAATCGCGAACACAATTTCGCTAACAAATTTTCCTTCACTGCTGCTAATCAGTCGGATTAACATCAGCATGATTTATAAAACATAAGCAACGATTTTTTTGTGTGAAAATATTTCAATAAAGTGGAATGCAGAAATCATGTTTTTGAGCGCAATCTGTTTTGGGAATCCGATCAAAATTGGATCCCAGAAAATGGGCGTAGGAATGCAAAACGAATGAGTATTATCACGAAGTTGTTCCGTTACTCTGTCATCGTTAAGGTAAAGCCACGACTACAAATTGTCTCAAACTTCATCTAAATTAGTTTACCAATCGAGAACAAATTTCACTAATACAATTTACTGAAATAACGATGATCAGTCTGATTAGCACCAGGATTATTTATAAAACATAAGCAACGATTTTTTTGGTGTGGAAATATTTCAATAAAGTGGAATGCTGAAAATCATTTTGATGACTAATAAATCGCATTGTTCTACTGACTAGAAGTGTAGATGTTCTGTTACAGCGTCAATCTGTTGTAGGATTATCTCACATTAGGTATTTGTATTAGTTTCTGAAATTTCCACATCAGTCTCTTCTCAATAGTCTTCTCTATTCACCAAGTTATTCCAATGTAAGCATTTTTACCGCTATGGTTTTTCAAATCCAACAATACTTCCAGCAAAGTCCATGGATCATAAACAATTTTAAATTGCTATAAAGGCAAATATAAGTCCTAAATATCCAAAAATAATAAGATTCTAATATTGATATAAGGCCTTTGCTTGGGAAGTTCGTTACACTTATTATAAAAGTTGACACGTGCGATGACACATAAAGTTGACAATATGTTGACTACAATTCACTTTGAATATATAGTCCAATTACCTCAGTATTTCTGACTGAGGGTGATCCCTCAGGTGCTAGGTAGATTGATATTTCCTTTATACAGTAGCCTTAATTCTTCCAGCGTTGTTAGTCGTATTATTAACACTATTTTTTTAAATAATCCCAAAACGAAAAATCCACTGGATTCAGATCAAACTTACAGTGTAATTTCTACCATATTCATAATACCATTGTAACTTATTCTTGGTTGGGAGATCCATTTTTGTAAGTTCAAATTTTTTGAATTCACGTTAAGATCAGTTTTATTTTGAGAATAATTCACTAAATTTTAAATTGATACATTAAAATCACATTATTGTGGTCATTATATTCCAATATCTTTTTCCAATTATTTCAATTTCCTAAAACTGTATAAGGACTTAAAGTATATCCCTGACTTTATGATAACCTTGGATTTTGTTTTAAATTCTAGTTTTCTTTTCAATTGTAGCATATAAAATAAGTGTTATTGTCAAGATAATATGTTAAAGGTGACCTAGTGGAACAAACTGCAAGTTTACTTCACCTGCTTATCTGCTGAGATTCAACCTCAGATATCAGATTATTTATTCGCTGAACCCGGACGGCTATGGTGACCCATTTTCCTCTAAAAATAACGAGAATATCGCACAGAACTCGCTTTCGGCGCGGGCTCGGCTGAATTTTACGAATTCTCGCCTTGACATAAAACATGCAAATCCATCTTTGAGGCCATTAGAAGAATGCTTAGGCCGAGCGGGGGCCACAAAAGAAAAAGCAACTATAATGGATGTCAGGTCTCCCATCCAATAAGGCTGAAACAAGGGAGCTCGATTTTCCGCCCCACACGGGCCAGGACAGAGGGTAGACGGCAAATAGGACCCTGTCAGTCGCGCCGTGCCACATACATCACCTTGATTCTCTTGTTTTTTACTTTAAAATTCTCAGACGCAGCATTCCTTTGGAGCTGAACGGCGCTTTCATGATTTATTCCACCTACGGTGTTTGTCGAAATGTTTGTATTATTGTTGTTATAACCAGTTTCATTTGGATATATGTATCTGTAAACGATAGCTAACTTGATAAACTTTCTGACACTGTGAATCTTACTGATTTTTATGAATACTTTACTAAACTCTTTGCCATATGAATATTAAAATTGGATCTCTCAGTTGACAATTGTTATCAGTGATCGGCTAAAAAAAATATGTTACAGATAATTCTTCAGTGATGAAAAAAGGAGACAACTCAACATACATGAAACATATTGAGCATCTCCTATTGAATGGTGTAATTGAGGCCCCTGTTCTACCCGCCTCCAGTCATTCCCAATGGGAAAGAAAGCCCTAGTGACTCTGACGTAATATTCTGTGACGTAAGCAGGCAGAGGTCTAGTGGAACAAAGCCCGTAGACATTCATTTGCACATGTTGCGTCAAAAAGTTCTTGTATTGCAAGTTTTTATGTTTTAATCGTTCAGGGCATCAAAACTTTATCTTATATTAGACTTACGTAACTGTATTTAGTATTTGCATTGTATTTGGGGGTATAACTAACTTTTGAGGTTAGGCAAGACCTGTAACCATATGGAGCAAATCTGGCTGTGGGATCGTGTTCAGCGGCCAAAAATACATGGGAATAGATAATTCTGGGAATGATTTTCACCGACCAACAGATTTTTGCATCGTTTATGATCATTTGTCGATTTTCCGGGTTTTTAATGCTTTTTTGAGGTTAGGAAACATCTGGGACAATATGGGGCAAACCTGACGGCGAGATCGTGTTCAGCAGCCAAAAATACATCGGCACCTCTCGTGGCACCTCTCGGACAGACAACTTTTTTTTGTGTGCCTGAGTAATGTACATACTACATTATTAACACATTTTTTCCAGTCCTCCATTTTTACATGACGGATTACGAGTCCGACCCTGCGTTACAGCACACGTTCGGAACCCTAATAATGCCGTACGGGTATCCCATATAGACAATAGACACACAGGCCCGCTTCATATTTAAAGAAGGCCCCGCGTGTATTAATAAACGCGCAGTACAACGGTGTGTCGCAGACCATTATATTATTAAAATTAAAATTTAGAGTCGGCTGTCGCGTATAATGGCGTCCTTCGGGAGTTACCGGGATATAAGCTGCAAAGCGAGATATTCAGATACGCCGGCCATCGGGTCCTACGGCCAGGAATAGAATGGGGCCGCTTGAATAGAATTCGAGTAGAAGCGAGGAAAACTTTATTGTAGTTGATAGAAGAATGATAATTTTACTCTGTAAGTGCTCGTAACGCGACTTTATCTCTTCCTTAGTTTAATTTAGTGCATCAATTAAAACGCAAGGGTACAATAATAATTTTTATTATTATTTTTTTGTTTATGCTGACATAATATTGCAAGTTATTCATACCATGTTTTGTGAAATACTAAAAATTAACTGCTTAAGTAAATTTTCCAAGTAAGTCTAAAAAAACTTAAGAATAAGTTTTCAAACAAAAATGTTAAGTTATACCGGGTGGCTTTGGAGATCAAGCCAAACTCATTTCTTCAAAATTCATTAAAGGATTATTTTAAAATCAGGGTTTTTTGATTTTTTTTGTGTCTTGGATTTTACGGGGCGAGGTTCGCCACTCGGCGCTCTTCCACCTAACCCCCGATACACTCACATAGTAACGCCCATGTCCTAACAGAGTTGCCAAGTCTATTAGGCGGGACTCGAGCCCACTGACAGAGGTTCAGCAGATGGCTCAGATTGCCACCTCTGATACCATCCACTAGACGCCTCTGCCCGACAAACTTTCACAGAGCAGATACGGTCACAAATCCGAAACGCAACCCGACCGAGCGTTGCTGCACTCGCCGGAGTTTAGCGTTCAGACAAATTACCAGTTGCTCTTATAAATTATGTATAGTATATATTTATATATTTATACTACTCTTTCAGATATTGAGAGAAGTCCTTTCATGAAAACGGGTTGTCATTTAAAAACATAAAATTGGCCTCCATAACAACTCGAAAACACATTATTTCATGTTGAAATAAACATACACAAATATGATTAATAAATTAATATGTATATTAATTATATTAATAAATTAATATTATATGATAAAAAATAATATATATGCGCCTTAGTTATTCATTTATTTTTGTTCATTTTGTTTGAAGATAATACAACAATGGTTAATTATCTGGAAATATTCTTTGAAATTTAGAAAGATGTTATAAGGATTTTATCTTGAAACAAAATGAACAAAAATGAATGAATATCTACGAGGCATATATACATATTTACATACATTTTAACTAATGTACCAACTGGTATACATTAGATATACCTACTCACATACATTATGTACATTTCATTAACTAATTGTTTGTTTTCTTTGTCTCGCAAACTAATTTAGGGGCAAAATTTCACGACCGACTGAACGAAATAATGTATTTTAAAACAATGCCGAACTCGTTCAGTACTTGTTTAAATATAAATTGCTTCTCTTAGTAATTCGAAATGCAATAGTAAATAAATGAAATAATACTACGTAATCAGAATATTTAATTATATTCGATTTTATTTAAATATGTACGTGCACGTCCTGAATTAATTGTATTTACATACATATATAAACTTCAAACAAAATGTGTGAAATGGGACGCTGAAATTGCTGTGCCTAAATATACACTATATTCGAGTACGTACTGTATTTTATTTGTTTTTCTCTTTTCAGGTATGTTTGGAAAGCTTATAACTTAGATTGTCAAATGATTTGGTAAGTAAAATTCACTTAATTAATAATTCCTTAACAAATATCCAAAATTATTTTTTGTAAATATAAAATTAAGATTTTCTTCAACAAGAGTGTATGAGAGTTTATTTTTTTGATAGTGCGTCCAAATTTCCATAAAACCATGACAACCATTTGTCGGTACACAGTGTGGTGATCAGATTAATTGAATTTAAAATTTTGCTGTATCATGGAACGGGTACAATTCCAAATAATATAGTAACGTAACCACGTGACCTGCTAAACGCGGTCTACATAATACTTTCGGAATGTATTGTATTTCCTTTTTGTGTAATTAATTATATTGCTTGTAAGGCCATTTCACGCTTCAAGTTCAAGACTGTTTTCACTGTTTTTACTATTTTACTGTTTACTGTGACGGGGTATATGTTTTACCCCACGATGATTCACCTCGGTAGTCTCTAAAATTGGTCAATAAACTAATGTGTTCATTCAACAAATTGTAGGGAACCTTCTTCTAACAACCAAACTCTTCTTCAAAATTGGCTTGATGATTATTCCAACTGCAAGTCAGGACATAGCACTTCTTTTTATAAGTCTTTCATAAGATCTATAATAGATTATGGTGTCATTTTATATGGATCTATCTGTAACACGCAGTGGCAGAAAATCGTCAGAAGTCAATTCAAGGCTGTCAAAATATGCTTAGGAGTAATGAAATCCTCACCCAATCAAGCTGTTCTAGTAGAAGCCATAGAGCAACCTCTATGGCGTCGTCGAGAATTTCTAGTTTCAAAATACATTTTAACTCTTACATACAAAAATTCCTTCTTGATGAAAAAAATACATAACCTTTTTATCAAAAACTTAACCCACCCATATTGGGCAAAAAAAGAATTCCCCCCATTAACTCAAGCTTACGAACAATGCCTGGAACAAAACATTTTAATAATAGAGCAAACTGAGGAAAATTGTATATTCGAATTGGAGTATAATGCCCTATTGTATACTCCTAATATTTCGTTTCCTCAGTGTCCTGAGTTTACTTCTGTTCACAACATTTTCTGTGACTATTCTTCAAAATATCCACAAAACATCATAAAAATCTTCACAGATGGTTCCAAATTAGAAAATAAATTAAGTGGTGCCTTTTATGTCCCATCTTACAACTACAAATATTCATTTACGCTGAATAAGCACCTAAGCATTTTTTCAGCTGAAGCAGCAGCCATTTTATTCTCCATTGAATGGGCCATTTCGAATAAACTCGAAAATGTACTGATTTGCTCAGATTCTCAATCGGTCCTCAAAGCTCTTGATAATTTTAGTGAGAAACACTACCTTTACCCTGATTTATTTATATATAGAATTATTAAACATCTGTACAAACATCAAAACATACAATTTTTATGGATAAAAGCACATGCCAATATTCCAGAAAATATTAAAGTCGACCAAATTGCAGAAAGCAAATGCACATAACAGCTCACATACACCACATCTTGTTATAACTGACTTTATAGTTTTTTTTTTAAATTATCAAAAGGAGAAATGGATAGAACTGTGGCAACGCCATGGCGATATATCAAATACATTTTATCACACGATCCATCCTAATATTCCGAATACACACTGGTATAATAACAGCAAGCTCAGTAGGAAAACTAGTTCAACAGTTATCCGAATAAAACTGAATCACGGAAGATTTCCTTCCACCTACATAAAATCGGCGTACGAGATAATCCTAATTGTATATGTGGCGAAACTGGAAACATATATCACTACATCTTTAACTGTCCGTTAACTAAACAGAGTACAGACACACTTTTATCTTATCTACATGAAAGAGATAATACCATAGAGATAATACAGATAATGCCATATCTCCGATATGGCTCTCGTATATACTCAGTATAGGCGATGAAGATATTATGCTACACATCGTAAACTTTTTCAAGGCAATCAAAATAGATATTTAGTAATGTACCTAATCTTCCTCAAATTTATCACAACCTTTGTATTTACCCTTCTGTTTGTTCTAAACCTATCTTACCCGTGGTCAAGTGTTGTATGCAGTGGCGGTGCGTGATATTTCAGTTAGCCATATCTTGAAAACGACGCATGGGACCCACTTCACTTTTAGGTGATGACTATACACCTCTTACAGTGGATTTATAATGAAAAATAAAGGATTTATAGTGAAAAAATCGTCAGCCAAAGTTTGCGAAAAAATTTTCAAAAACACTGGAGCACTCCTGGGTTCTCAGTAACGCTCTGTGGGATATTTGCAGTTTATTTTTTCATAATCTAGAAACAAATATAAGGAGACGTTTTTCGATTTGTTGCAAAATATTTTTTTTTTTCGAAAAGTTATGGCCATTTTAATTTTAATTTTATAGGAACATTTCGTTTCCCAAAATTAAAATGGCCATAACTTTTGAAACAAAAAAATATTTTGTAACAAATCGAAAAATGTCTCCTTATATTTGTTTCTAGATTATGAAAAAAAATATACTGCAAATATTCCATAGAGCGTACTGAGAACCCAGGGAGTGCTCCAGTGTTTTTGAAAAAATTTTCGCAAACTTCACTGACGCTTTTTCACTATAAATCCTTTCTGTAAGGAGGTGTATAGTCATCACCTAGAACCTGATGTGGGTCCCATGCGTCGTTTTCAAGATATGGCTAACTAACCTATCACGCACCGCCACTGGTTATATGTCTAGAAAACTACAACCTGACAGACCCCTAAGGCGAGAAGCGGGTGGCCCTGTCTATTCCCTCATTATTCTATATCCCTCCTTAAACTAATAGTATAATTCGTGGCTAATACACTTAACGTGTGAGGTCAATAATTAGAAAAAAATATTCCAACTCAACCAACGAATTTCTTTAGGAGTGGAATTAAATTATATAAACTGGACTTGGCACAAAAAGAACTGAACGATTCTTCCAGACGACTATCATTACTGAAATAGTTCCCGATATGAGAATGGGAGAACACAACTTATGTTGGGGTACTGCACGAACAGATACAGCAGATCACATATATTGTATACAGATATATCTAAAACAGATATACGTAGAGATTAGTTTGCATCAAATTAAATAAATATATAATTTTCATCCGGTCAGCAAAATTATAGAATCTGTTCAATATCGATTGTAACCGCAACATGGGAATCAGAGTATGCCATTTCGGAGACGGATTAATTTACACATTAACCCATTAACGCCCAAACGGACACAATTCTTCGTCCTTTTGGAGCGTCAATCTCGAAGAGAATTAATGAATTCACTCAATAAAAGCCACTTATCAAATGTTTTCGGATGTGATCTTTCGATTTCCGGGGTCAGAATTGTGATTAAATGCTCTAGAAAAAAATATGACTGACTTTATGGAGAAAAGTACTGAAAATTTGGGGATTCTTTTTTTTATATATATTTTTTTTAGTCAAAAAAGTACTCTAACCTACTCCGGATTGTGGAGGGAGGTGGAGGCAATAGTTGGAGTTGATGATATAATTTTTTTTGCCGACCTCAACTGACTCTAATCTTTTCAAAATGGCGGATATTGCATAAAATCTCATGAAATATGAATTTTTCTCTAGTATTAACGAGAAAATAATGTTATTGTGAGTTTTTCTTCATCCACAGTCATTTTCCTCAATAAAATAATACTACAGAATATATTTGACAAAATTTTCAATTTTCAATGATGGCGGATTCAAAATGGCGGCCGGATTTCTCAAGAAATGGCACGTTTTTCATTATAAAAAGTAAATAGGAGTTTGTAATTATACTTTTCCTATGTCATTTCCATGTTTTAGTAACATTTTGAGTTATTCCTGGAGAAAAAAGTCTGAAATCCAAGATGGCGGATTCAGTATGGCGGACATCATTCTTGAAAATTCAAAATTTGAAAACGGAAAAATTACAGTCATATTTAAGTAGAATTCTGATGGAAAATGTCCTCTCAATCTTTTCATAAAAATGCGTTCTACCTTGAGTAAAAAATTATTTGTCATTCTAACCGCAAAACGAGGTTTTTTCCAGTGTTGTTTCTCATGATGAAATCATGAAAATTATATATTATGCACTTAGGGATGTAGGCGCACTGAAGATTTTTTTTTTCGGAACTTCTCCGCATATACATAAATAGAAAATATATATTTTGAATTCGGGCGCATTGACGAATTTTTTTCCGGAACTTCCTCGCATATTTATTCAAAGAATAGTACGTAGAACGTACTTTCTGGTGAGTGTGAGAAAAAATCGTATATGCACCACGAGAAACAAGTAGGTTGTGTACTTCCGGCGAGTAGTTTGCGCCCGAGCATCCTTAAGTGCATAATTTATAATTCTCATGATTTCATCATGAGAACCCCAACACCGGAAAAAAACCTCGTTTTGCAGTTAGAATGACAAATAATTTTTACTCAGATAGAACGCATTTTTATGAAAAGATTGAGAGGACATTTTCCATCAGAATTCCACTTAAATATGATTGTAATTTTTCCGTTTTCAAACTTTTGAATTTTCAAGAATGATGTCCGCCATACTGAATCCGCCATCTTGATTTCCAGACTTTTTTCTCCAGAATAACTCAAAACGTTACTAAAACATGAAATGACATAGGAAAAGTATAATTACAAACTCCTATTTACTTTTTTTACAATGAAAAACGCGCCATTTCTTGAGAAATCCGGCCTCCATTTTGAATCCGCCATCATTGAAAATTGAAAATTTTGTAAAATATATTCTGTAGTATTATTTTATTGAGGAAAATGACTGTGGATGAAGAAAAACTCACAATAACATTATTTTCTCGTTAATACTAGAGAAAAATTCATATTTCATGAGATTTTATGCAATATCCGCCATTTTGAAAAGATTAGAGTCAGTAGAGGTCGGCAAAAAAATTCCTATCATTAACTCCAACTATGCCTCCACCTCTCCTCCACAATCCGGAGTAGGTTAGAGTACTTTTTGGACTAAAAAAAAAAATTATATAAAAAAAGAATCCCTAAATTTTCAGTACTTTTCTCCATAAAGTCAGCCATATTTTTTAGAGCATTTAATCACAATTCTGACCCCGAAATCGAAATATCACATCCGAAAACATTAGGATAAGTGGTTTTTATTGAGTGAATTCATTAATTTCCCTTCGAGATTGACGCTCCAAGAAGGACGAAGAATTGTGTCCGTTTGGGCGTTAATGGGTTAATAT
>JAPWTK010001553.1:0-23961 GCA_029963805.1 Aromia moschata
CGTCTCGATTCACCATTTTATGTATGTTGGGGTATAATGAATAACTAATACTTGAATAAGTGCTCTGAATATATAAGGGTCATTCTCATTTAATAGAGTTAGGAAAAAAAAGAAAGAGGATTACAATTTTTTATTTATATTATGTGAAACTGCTTTGTAACACATAGCAAGTAGCAGCAGTACTTACCTATTTTTTGTTTTCATTTTGTAGGTAACTAATGTGACAGTCAACAATGTCAACATAGTTACCTCTCGATTAGTCACCAAGATTAATTTAAAATATATTAGTTACACACAAAAAACAGAATCAACAAAAGTTACTTTATTTTTGTTTTAATTACATTTACACTTTTAATTTTAAAACATGAATCTACAACAGGTAGTTTCTTACAAAAACAAGAAAAATCTCTTGTGTATAGACAAAAGAGGCTGGTGTAGTCATATTATTTGATGTGCCTTAACTATACAGGGAATGTTTACCACATCCCTTTTCCTCTGATCGAATGCTTCAATATCAGATTCTTCTATATAAAATAAAGTTACAGCTGTTCGATTTTTAAGCTCTTTATATAATACTTTTCCTCTATTAATATCAATTCCTTGGGAAACTAGGTTTGGCAATCCGCTTAACCCGTTTCAGACCGAAAACGCCACTCCCGGTACATCGCTCTTCAGCGCCTCATAATTAATACTATTTGCGACAGAAAAATTTGACAGGGGTACATTTTTTTGAAGTTTAAGACAGTGCCCTTTCCGATGGTGTCCATAAAATTCCTCCAAAAAATTATTGATTATGAAAAATCAGTTTTAAAAAAACGTGTTTTTTGCAATTTTTTTAAATCAGATTTTCAAAGGTTCCGGTCTGCAATTGACCTGGAACCTCATAACCGGTGGAATAAATGTTTGAACTTTAAGTATACGTGGTTTAAAGTTCGATTTTTCCCTTATGCCTTCAAAATGGCGCCTAAACTGCCAAAATTTTGTGTAAAAGATTCAAGAATATTTTATTGGATAATGATGCACTTTTACAAAAATTGTCAAGAAGTAAAAAGTTCTTAATATCATTTACAGAATGCACTTAGTTTATTCAGATTTTTTTAAGCAATTTTTTAAATTTTCGAAATTGACTATTTGCAAATTCCAAAAAATTGCTCAAAAAATGTTGAAAATTCTAGTACATTCATTGAGTGATTTTGAAATTTTTTATTCTTGACAATTTTTTGTAAGAGTACATCATTTTCCAATAAAAATTTCTTAATTTTTACCTGTTGCAGTTCAAGCATCATTTGAATGCATAAGGCAAAAAATCGATCTTCAAACCACGTATACTTGAAGTTCAGGCATTTTATTCCGCCGATTGATGTTCCAGGTCCAATTGAACCGGTTTCTCATAATATTAGATTTAAAAAAATGTACAAAGAAATCGTCATTTTTTAAAAAACTGATTTTTTTCATAATTAATATTTTGGAGAAATTTCATAGCACCGTTGGAAAAAGGCGATCTTAAACTTTAAAAACATGTCCCTGTCAAATTTTTCTGTCACAAATAGTATTAGTTATGAGGCGCTGAAGAGCGATGTGCCGGGATTGAGGTTTTCGGCTGAAACGGGTTAATACCCCCACACCGTCCGGAGCTCTTTACCATGACTCGGAATAGTTCCAAGTACCATATTGGAATCCCATTTCAGAAAATATGTTTTAAAAAAATGTATATTGGTTTTATTCTTATACTGCGTCACTGGCCTATCGCTGAAGAAATGTACAACGGTAATACCTCGGCGTTTAAGTTCTACAAACAGAGGTGTAAGATGGGCCCAAATGGCGGAAGGATCATGCCGTCTATATTCAAATATTGAGCAGAATGTTTGTAGTTCTCCGGAATGAAAATAAACGACACCAGTATGTATGCGAGGCTTATTCAGAACCAAGTTTGCAAAGATAGTTCTCCGAAGTCAATGTATACTGCCGCTTCATTCATATTTAATTCGTTTTTGCACTGCGCGCTATATTCAGTTGGTTATAAAAAGTGAGAACATATAAACAAAAGTTTTCTTTAAGTTTCTTATTGAAGACTCCACTAAACTACCCAGTTTACTGATTTCTTCGGATTTTATGTTTTTTTTATTATCACTTTTTTGCCATTCTTTTTTATTTCCTCAGATTTTGACGTCCATTCCCACCCTTAACTTTCTTTTCTATTATACCATCATCAGCGATAGTAATACCGGCTTTGCTTTTACAATGTTCACAAAGGTTGGACATACAAGAATCAGAGTAGGCAGTTTTAATAGCCCTAATTCCAACCAAACCTCGTCCGGAACTACACACATCTTACAGGTACATAATTTCCCTGCAAGTAATTCTCCCATTGTCATGATCCTATGCTTCTCGTCTCGATTCTCCATTTTATGTATTTAGAGTATAATGAATAACTAATACTTGAATAAGCGATGCTCTGAATATATAAGCTTTTTCTCCCTCGCCGATGCCAACTCCAACTGTTGAGCCTTTGAACGGGCTATTGCTATGTTGTAGATGATCTCCTCCCCCACACTAACAATTGAGAAAAAAAAACAAATTAAAATTGTTAAAGTAGTAATTATTATATCCCGACAAAATCAATATTGCAAAAAATTTTTATTTCTTCATTTGTAACATTCAGGTCAGGAAATTTTTTTTGATGGGTATACCGTTCTGCCTTCGAAATTAAAAGATTTATAACGTCATCATCAAAAAACAATTCATGTATTTCTGTAGGAGTTAAGCATTTAAAACATTCATAATCTGACAGCGGATAGGATGTAATGCCAGCTTCAACAGAGTTTCCTGTTCAGTACATCACAGTCTCTAGAACGGACAACAATCTCTGCCGGCGCTCTAAGCTGATTCTTGGAGAGATTATCAACAAGGAGCGGCTAAAGATAGAAACAGAGCTCCATGATCTACGCATACGCCATCTTGAACGAACATAAACGTGGTATATCAAATTTTAAAAAATATGCTCTAAATTCACGTGTATTAATGGTATTATATTTCTTTGAAGTTCTTTTGAGTTACTTTGAATTATTTCCATGATAACTTTAATTCACGCTAATAATCGTATGTATGTATGTAACTAATAAAAACTTAACAATGTAATAAACAATTTTTATTAAAATATAGATGTACAAGTAAAAAAGTTTTAACAATGGGGGTCATTATTTGGATTATTTAAAACAAAAATAGATGAGCCACACTAATGTATCCTCTATGATTTCTATTTCATCAGAATTTGGTTTCGATATTTTATTTTCTTTGTTTTCTGTTTCTTCTTTATGGAGTAAGAAATATTTGTTTTTCAATGTTCTTATCGTACGGTTCATTCATGGCCAGTAAATTTATTTAAATCCATCATTATTATCTTCCGAGTTTGTTAATTTACTTAAAGTAGCAGCAGATTTTAAATTTTTTGAAATTAATCCTAATGTTTCACTCTCACAACTCTATAATTGGCTATGATTGAAGAGCTGTTACTTTAATATCCTAGACCAGAGACACTTTATCCTGTTAACGGTACTACTCGGTAATTCATTTACTATTTTAGTAACTTCATACATCATTTACTCAAATATTTTTAGACGAAGTATCAGCGTGTTGATAAGGCAAACATAATGTGCTTACATATGTTTGTTCTTATCAAAAAATATATGCATGTACAATCATGTAAATAGTACATATGTTGCAATACTCACAGTTCAGCCCAAAGGGCTTGAATTGTTTTGAGAAACCATAAACTCATTTCGTTGTCAATTACAAAAAAAGAATTCCTGTCACAATTGTTATGTATAATAAATTACATAAAAAAAAAAGGAGGTTATGTCTACGTTTCTAAACTGTGACCTGCGCCTGTACGAATGTGGCACATGCGTAGTTCATGGAACCTATTCCTATCTTAGCCACTCCTTTATCAACATAGCTTCCACGTCTGCATCTCCAGGGTCCTCGTCCAGTGAGTTTTCCTTCAGGAGGCTCTATAAAGATTTTTGTCTATTTCTAAGTCATCATTATGCCATTTACAAGGCCTCCTCAGTGATAACGCGACACTAAAAAAAATGTTTTCAAAATGCGGTAGTAGGAGGTACTAGCGTTTCCATACGGCATAGCGGTTTTAGGTGATGATATAAAATATACTGTAAGGTATATATCGCGCAGTTTGAGCAAATATAATTATGATTGTTCATCTAAATAAATTTCTCAATATTGGCAACTGTGGCGAAGTGTTACTATATGTTTATACTTACATCATTTTGAAGTCCATCACCAGGATGCAAATTTCCAGCACATTTTACCCATCAAAGCCTTAGTTGTAAACAGACAAATCAGATATCTACTAAAATGCACAATCTTCAGTAAGCAATCAGTGATGCCATTGTTTATTCAATAGCTTCTAACTTTCTGTAAATAATGTAATTTATTCGGGCACGTTTTTTTGTTGCCATATGGCATGCATTCGTAAAGGGTTAATTTATTTAAAATACTTGGATAAACTTAAACCTTTGGCTTTTTCCACATTAACAATAACGTAGTTACAAGTTCCTAATAGTAATGTGTTTATTTATTTAGTAATGTGTATTACAATAGTAATGTGAATATTTAGCACAATAGTAATGTGTTTGCGATATGTTCCACGATGGTCCATTCCTATTCGCTTAACATCAGTTGTCCTGCTTCGTTTCTTGTTGTAACTGTCCTGTCAGATAAAACTCCAATTGAATCACTTATTTATGAAAGGGTATAAGTCCTTTTTTATGAAAATGAGATGTTGCCAGGAATCTCTTCGCTATTGGTGTATCTATCGTTTAGTAACGGAAAGATCTAAGTCACGTATACCACTAACTCTTGGTATCGAACGAAACATAGCGTTTAATTTTGAAAAGGTATAAGTCTGAGACTTATATCATTGCATAAATAATTTGCTAACCGCACTGCAATCTAGCGCGTTACTCCATGGCACACTCGGTCTTACTAAGAAACATGTGTTAACTGTTTCTATTTCAATCGCTATTTGAACGTGAACGTGATTGTATTTTCGTTGTTTATGTTACATATAATATTATTGTAAATAAATAAACACTACATCGTAAGTGATAGTGAAAATTTCACTAAAAAAAGGAGAAAAAGGTATAAGAAACACAGAAGAGTACAAATCTTCCAGAATTAAAAAAAGCAGATTATCTGGAATTCCATACAAAAATTACCAGGGCAATATTGTTCCAGGAAAAGCGATAGGGCTGCCTTGCAAGAAATGGGGTTTTGTTAAAAGTTTTATTGCGGCCTTAAGATTATAAAATTACTTATTGTAGGTGCAAATTTAAATGCTTCGAAAAAGATTTCTGAAAGAACAGAGAATTGCTATTATGAACAAGTTCCGTTCCTTCGAAACAAAAAATGAACAGGATGTATACCTACAAGGTTTAATGTTATCACAACCTATTAAGAAAAGACGTCCACGTAATGAACAAGCTTCCTTAAAGAGCCTCGTCTTTTAAATATTTTGACTAATATTCAAGCAGATCGACGGCGGGTATGTAAAAGTGCCTTTTTAAGCTTACATAGCGTTTCGTCAAGAGCCGTTCAAAAGACTTCAAACTCTTCTTAACCTTGGAAAATCGCCAAGAGACTTAAGAGGTAAACAAGATAATAGAAAAACCATACCTGGCAACATAATTCAAATTGTTCGAGCACATATCTGCTTTTCCCTGTCAAACAAAGTCATTATTCTTCTAGGGAATATAGTTACCTGGATACTAGATTAAACGTGAAAATTATGCACTTAATTTATTTAAAGAAAGACATCCTGGAACAAGTGTAAATACTCACCTATTATAAATTTTTTAAGGAACATTTTGACTACAAGTTTTGGAAGACACAAGTGGATACGTGCTGCCAATGTGAAGAGCTCAATATAAAAGTAACAAGTTCTAGTTTGAATGAAACAGCTAAGCGAGCGGCCCTGGCAGAGCTTATGGTACACATAAGAGACGCGCCAAAAAAATTTAACAATAGCATTCAGGTCACCGAAAAATTGTGCTCGAAAATGACTCTGTGCTCGGACTTTGTTTTGACTACATGCAGAACATTCCACTGCCTCATCAATTCCTGTTCAAGACATTTTACTTCCGGCAACTCTCTGTGTTTCCTTTTAGTATACACAACTTAAAGAATGAATAAGTCAGCACAGTTTTTTATATTAAGAAGGTATAGCTAAGAAGGGTCAAATGAGACATGTTCTTTTATCTTAAAATATTTAAAGCAGAATGTACCCTCTTCAGTAAAGGAGCTTCATCTTTATAGTGACGGTTGCGGCGGCCAAAATAAGGACAATGTTATGATCAGGTTTTTGTCTTGCCCTTACAGATACCGGAATGTTTGAAAAAATAGTGCACAAATTTCCGATCCGAGGACATTCTTTCTTACCATGTGATCGTGATTTTGGTTTAGTTAAACGCAAATTAAATCGTATTGATAGAATCTACACACCCAAAGGAAGTTTGCGAAGTTATCTGTAACTCGGCAAAAGGACAAAAATTTACTGTTGAAATGGTCAATGGAAGAGATATTCTAGATTTCAAGAATTGGTGGTGTAAAGTACTATAAAAACTTTGTCTGTCGATAGAAAGTTGTGGTAGATCCTATTCCACGTGCTCAAAAGGAATCATTCGCGGTTGCTAGTTTTATGGAGTTTCGATATGACCACAAGAAAAGGCATTGTTGAGGCGCGTAAGTTTATTGATGGCCTTCAGACAAGCTCCTTTGTTCTAAGAAACACAAACACCGATGCGGTAAGCTTA
Source organism: Aromia moschata (assembly GCA_029963805.1). Classification (NCBI taxonomy): domain Eukaryota; kingdom Metazoa; phylum Arthropoda; class Insecta; order Coleoptera; family Cerambycidae; genus Aromia; species Aromia moschata. The sequence continues at coordinate 6,831 of JAPWTK010001553.1, forward strand.
CCAATTGAAAAAGCTTATGGAGAAGAAAAAATTCCCATTAATATTAAGAAAATGAACGACATTAAAAAAATTATAAAGTACGTACCTGAGAAGTTTAAAGAATATTATAATGTACACTACAAGAATGGCCAACCACAGAAGCCGAAGAAGACTAAGGCTATAATAATACGTGTACTTTTGCTTAGAATATTTTTAACTGGATACGTAGTTTTTTGTTAAATAAATAACACGTTTTCATCTAAAACTTGGTTTTGTTACAGCAAATTTAAGGAAATTAATAAATAATAGCTAAAATTAATATTTTAATTTGTGAAAGGATATAAGTCCGATAACTTTATATAACTGAAAAACTAATTTACATTAAAAAAAAAAATTAAAACTGACAAGAATCAAACATATTTAGTAGATGTGCATCATACTTTACAAAAACAAAAAGAAAAGTTATAACTAATAACTATAGATAGTTTTCCTCAGATATCTTAAAACTAACCTTTAGTGACTTGTATCCTTTCATAAATAAGTGATTCAATTATAGCTTCACGTTGTTGATTTTCATCGAGTTTTGCAGATTGTACTAGTTTACGTTTTTCTAGTCCTAGTTGACTTTGTTTACTGCTTAAAGCATTAGAGGCTATTGGACTGGACCCATTGGACTGTTTAATTTTATGGGCCTAATGGTCATAAAGATCCTTTATCAGTGTTGACTTGCTTTGGTCTGTATTTAGCGAAAACAGGGCCTTCATATCTTTGATTTTTACGAAATCTGCCACACCATTTTCACCTCTTTTCGTATAACACCTTCTGGTTGACGAAGTAAGTCGATAGGGAGGGATTGAGGATATTTTATCAAGGTTCCCAATCAGGGCATTTTTGCTTAATGAGACAAGTCCATGAGGGACACCCATCTTCCAATAGTAGGATAAGACAAGGATGGTATGGTCTGATTTGATTCACTGGCTAATCTCGATATTCTTTTAGGGCAGAACTGACTTGAGTGCCCTTGTAGTGGTATTCTCTTGAGTATTCAAATAAACGGGATGGCCTCCATGTCTCATCTGGTTTTATTGGAAGACCTGATTATTTGCATATCTGGTTAGAACACGGACAAAGTTTTCTACATATCCGTCATCCGTTAATCCTTGTTTGTCTAACTGCTCGCGCGGTGGCAATTGTAGCAAAACGACCTGATTGTCCCCTTGACCAATCAAGGACGCTGAGGCTCTACACTCTTCTGCAGCCAACTTGATCAGCTGAATAGTTGCTACGGTTCAGCCCTTTTGACGCAAACCCTCTTGCCAAGCCTCAGGTCCTTGAACACACCGAACACCTTCTTCAGGCAGCCCATTGTCCTTTTGGCGAGGAGGATAAAATCGATCATTCAGTTTTCCAAACTGCTTGTCAAACGTTGTGAATAGGTCATGAACTAACTCCTTCCTGTAGTTTGTGCACCACGACGAAAAGTCTGTGACTATGAACTTGTACCTTGTACCGGTTACAGGTGTGAAGGGCTATTCATCTGGCTTATGGTGCGTAGCAGCTCTTCTTCTGACATGGTCATTGTTTGTTGTGGGATATAAGGGAATATCTGAGTCGCTATATTACTTTCTGTTACCGTCTGATATAAGCGCATTTCAAACGTCATTTTGGCGAACATTCTCGCATTCTTCTGTTTGTGCTCCTTCTCTTTAGGGACACCAACTATTACCAACCATTGTTTCGACCATCCTCCCATGTCGATGTCTATTACTTGAGAGACACTTATTCCCTCCATTTCCAGATAATTAACAATCACACTTTTACTTGATGGTGGAGGACCCCTGGGAAATCTGCCATATAGCGTTCGGTGTACCTGCTTGTCGTACTTATGAATCCACTCGTCAAGACAGGGTATTATGGACTTGTCGGAGAGTAAATCGGCGAGATCCACATGGCAGTCAAAGACAAAAGTCTGCTTGAAAGACACTCCTCTCATTTCATGAGACCTCCAAGGTGCTTGCGGGAGCTCATCCCATGTGTTATTATCAATGTTTCTCTTGACCCTTTGTGATGTAGAATGTGTTGTGGGTTACTGGTGGCCATGTCTTCTTTTCTTTGAAGTACTGACGACAAAAGTCAGTGTGTACCTGTCATTTATTTTAGCTCCCATGGTCTCTAACCCTTCTTTTTAATAAGGTGCCCTTTTCGGTCCAAGCGGCTACACTCGATGTCATGTCGATCACTGGATGCCCGAAACATTTCGACAAGACGCTCAATTCCAATTTGAGATGGACATCTGAGTCACTTGTCACTTGTTTTGTCAGCTCCTTAAAGAAAGGCTCGTCAGAAGCAGACTGAAGAAGCCTTTAAGACATTGTGGGAAACATCTTGACGTCGTTTAGCAAAATTGACAGACAAGGTGAATACTTTATTTATTTCATTATCCTCCTGGGACCCGAACTCAATCGGGCGGTAATTTCATTATTTTTTTTATGACTTTTTTCTTAAAAATAGGTAGTAAAACACATTTTGCTAACCAAAATTATATATTTTCTTTTTTTCAATTTTTTTTGAAATGTCCAACCTGTTGGACATCCGGTCTTTAAAACTACAAAATGAAATAAAAACATTTTCAAAAACAGGATTTTGAGTATTATATATCTAATTTTTTGATTTGTGAAATTCATAAAAACAATTATGGCTAAAGGTTATACAATAAAAAGCATTGCACTTTTCACACATAAATTTGGTTTTTTTTCTTACACTGTTGATATTTGCACCTAACAGCATTTTTTAAGTCGCCTTTCAAAATAGGCAAATGTTGTCTATTTCTGATACTTGCATTGTTATTATTTGGCACTTGTGGTGATGAATATGGGCTTGAACGAGAAACAACATATCCGGTTGGATTGCTTCGAGTATGGACAGAGTTTAGTGTTGCTTCATTTTTATTTTCTTTGTCATCTATTCTTTCCAACAGCCACTCAGACAATTTAAGTTTAAAATCAAAGAACTGCATATTCTTCCCCCTAATTTTCGTTGGTCTTCACGATAGAGAATCCATGAATTTGCAATTGCCAAATCTATAAAATGGAAAATTGTCTTCACGGTCCATTTATTTGTTCTGGCATTTATTCGGTAATACGCAATCATGCGATCGACAAGATCAATTCCACACATGGATTCGTTGTATTTGGTAACCATGTCGGGTCTTCTAACTTGAATAAATTTTTTATCTTGTTTTGACCACCTTTTACACTCTCCCACAGGATGCTCTTGCAGATTGGTAGAGGCAAGTAACACTGGCTTTAAATCGTACCACTGTATTACATTAATTTTTCCATCAGATCTTACACTTTGTTCAGTAGCACCTCTTCCCAGTCTTTTTAGAGTACTTTCGCTTGTTAGTTGTACAGATCGCGGAATCCTCGATTTCATGATTGTTCCGGTACCATGAAGCTTATTATCTAACAAATATTCCAACAGGGGAATTGTTGTAAAATATCGGTCCATGAAGATCTGAGATCCTTCTCTTAACGTCTGGACTAGTCTGACGACGGCTGAAGGCCCCACCCCTAGATCTTTTGCAGTATTGTCTAAAAAAAGTGTCCTTGCCCTGGTAGACTTCGAAGTCTAAAACAAGACCTGTCGGCGTAGCGCAAACAAAATTCTTTAAACCTTCTGGGTTTGGCTTTCCTCTAACAAATTGCTTGATACCACAAATCCCAGTAAATGGAATCATTTGCTCGTCCACAGCCACCACGTTTTCCCTAGGCAAGGACAGGCAGGTCTCCTAATATTCTTTAACAATGGTCGCACTTTCCATAATTTGTCTGATTTTCGCAAATGTTCTGAAATATCATTGTCAACGACGATTTTTAGATGGTTTCTTATTTTGAAATATCTATCTCTTGTCATTACTGATGCAATTGAATAAACTCTTGTCGTTTTAGCCCAATACATTCGTACCCTGGGATATTTTAACAAAGACATTAAGATAGATATTCCAAAGAAATGCTTGGTCTCTGTTAGGGTCAAATTTAATGGTTTCTCATGAAGTAGCATGTATTTTACGTTAGTGCTATCGCATATTGTTTGGAACATGTTATCATCCATGTATTTGGAAAAATAGTCCGACGGTGTGAAATTTATTCTTTCTAGACTTGTATCTCCATTATCTTGTATTTCAAATTCTACTCCGTGAAACTTTTCAGATTTTTTCCATGAAAAATTTTCTTTTTTTTATTTCGCATCTTCAATCTATGTCCATTATTTTCCGCTTTTAATGTTTTCTGTAACACACTTAACGGTACATTGTCCTCTGAATCATATTCATCCTGCTGCACTTGTTCATTACTAGTAGAAATTTCAACAATTTCGTCATCTAAACCTTCTATTTGATCATTGTCTTCATCATTCTCTTCTAAAACGTTTTCTTCCTCAATAGCCATCTCAACTATGTCCCCTCTAGCAGTATCTTGTTCCTGAAATACCCCATCATCCAATTCGTCCTCTTCAAGGTCGTAACCTTCTATGTCGGAGTCTACTTCCAATAAATGTAATAATTTATCGTCATCCTCTCCTGGTCTAAGATATTTTTTTTCACCGAAAATTGCTAAAAACAAAGTAAAATGATAAACAGGTTCTAAACAAAATGTCGTCATACAGTCCCAATGTCCAACAGGTTGAACTAGATCCAAGCGTATAATATCGTCATTGGATCCTCACGTCCAACGTATTGGACACGGTAAAAATAGAGCTCTCACGTCACAATTAAATTATTTTAACAAAATTTGTGATTGTAATTATATAAACTAGAGTGTAACCAAGCATTACGTGCAAAAATATATCATGAAAAACGAAAAAAACAAGAAATATCATGCAAATAGTGTACTTACCATCATATGTTACTCGTCTGAAAGCCGCCATTACACAAAATAGCCGATTAAAATGTTTACAAGTCGAAAGGTTACTAACGACGCCGGTAGAGAGAGCGCGCACTACATGTCCAACTAAATGGATCTGGGTATTCTAGGGCGCTAATTTTGTGATTAGTATAGCTGTAGGTAAAATAAAATGTCCAATACATTGGACGGTGGGTTCCAGGAGGTTATACAAGTTAATTCCCCTGTATTTATCCTGATTAACTAATCCATATAAAAGGATGTCAAACCAAGAGTTGAATGTATCACGAACACCTGCTAAATGTGCATGAGTTGTAACAAAAAACCTGACCCTCTGCTACGTCAACCATGTGAAGGTTTCCATAAGCTCTTCCTTTGAGTTGACCTACAGTCCAGTCTTGTACAAATTCTGTCTGGTAAGTAATTTTGCCAAAAAGCTCATCAAAGGCTTGTTTTATCTTCTATTATTACTATTATTATTATTTCGCCGACTTTATAGTCACACTTCTCAGCGTAAACGCTGGGAAACATTCACCCATTCCTGCTGCAGACAGTGATGGCTTGATATCTCATCCCCGCCTCCAGCAGAAATTAGGCTCAGGCGAGGGGAGGAAATTCATCCTATCCCAAAACCTTTCTTACAATGTGGCAAAGTTTGTAACAATATTGCCTTTTGGCCATTTCTAATGACATTAAAAGATAGTCCTAATGCCGCGATGTTCTTGGCGAATCTCGTCGTCATCACTCCCTCTGCCGATATTACGAGGGCGTACGTCTCCACTTTCTCCAATTTCCATAGGCGCTTCAGCTCGATTGACAAATTTTCGTATTTCGCGATCTTCCGTTCAGTCTTCTGAATGTTGTGGGTAAGTGGCACAGCGATGTCTATGATGATCCCTCTTCGTTGTTCCTTGTTGATCAGCACAATATCTGGTCGGTTGAAGTCCACTGTTCGATCGGTGATGATTAGCCTATCCCAGTACATCACGGCAACTTCCGATTCCAGCACAGCTTCCGGGACATATTTGTAGTATGGCGGAGCCGTCGCTAACAGGCCATACTTGAGCGCCAGTTGTTGGTGAACCATCTTCGCAAGTTGGTTGTGCCTGCCGAGATATGCTGACTCTGATAGCGCGGGACACCCTCCTATTATGTGTTCTATAGTTTCGCCTGCAGATCCACATTTTCTACATAGGTCTTCGACGTCGTCTCTCAGGATATTCTTCTGGTAATTTCTTGTTTTTATAACCCTGTCCTGAATGGCAGTTATTATTATTATTATTATTATTATTAGAATGTGTTGTTATTATTATTATTATTATAAATCCTATTTCTGAACGTTATATATTTAGTGCTTGTGTAATTTGAATTTTATCAGTAAGTAAGAAATGAGTCTCGTGAGACGTAACTTTCACTTATCCAGTTTATCTTAACCTTATACAAGTAGGATCGACAATCCCTACGTATTGTAAGCCATACGCGGTATTTATATCTGAACCAGGTCTCTATCTGCTAATAACCCGGTCTAAAATGCCTGGTGCTGAAAAATTTACAGATTTGCAAGTGTGTAGGCTAGAATTTAGTTTTAATCTTCTCTTGAAGATGCCAACTTGGTTGGCGAAACGCGCATCGAGAAAAGTGTAGTAGTTCGGTGTTTCGTGGAAAACGTTTTTTTTTTCCAAATAATGAACTTTTAAGGCCATGAAGTTCCTCTGTTTTTTATTTTCAGTCCACATATCTGTTGTTGCTGCACACCATCCTGTATAAGTCATTACATGTTATGTTATTATTTTGGACATGCACTTGTAGGTTGTAACCCGGAAACAAAGCGTTCTAATTCTCTATTGTGAATTTTGTTTTAAAACAACGGTGTTTCTTTAAATTGGATGGACTCAACCTTTATTATATCTGAAAATATGTTCACACAATATCGATTATCCTGTGTCGACTTGTCGAGAACGCGTAATGCGCGCGTAAATGGGAAAAACCTGACGATTATTCACGATGCCTACTCGCTACGATGCAGTTCTGACAAATAGTACTAGTAATTATGATGTATATGCCATCGGTGATGTATTGTCAAAACGATGCCGAGTATGTACTCGTATCGTTCAGTCGTTTACTCGGCGATTATTTCTCCGATTACGTACTCATGCAGTACTCTAGTATACGGAACTGAGGATGATGACCACCAGGTAGAGCCTGACTCGACATCCTCGAGACGCCCGCCAGTCTCAGTTTTGTGTTCTACCTAGAGAGAGTAATTAATAATTAAAGACCGGATGTTGTTCGTACATCTCAGGTTCGTACTCAGGTCCGTCGATGGAAAATCTTAATATTTCTGGTGTTCTCCTAAACTGTTATTGACTTTTTTAATTGCGCTTTACAATGTTACTCCGGCCAGCGCTTCAAATAGGTATTGCATCTTATTTGTGGCCGGCGTTGACAAATTGCATCCCTGTTGATTCCTGTTTATTGCAGCGGCGCGTGTCAAGGTTACCACTGACTGCGGTCATTCTCGCGAATTCTCACGTGTTACATTTATTTAGTATCCAGGTAACTCTCGAACATTACGCGTCTCAGATTTTTACCGCGAATGATACTGCGTTATTAGCGATTTATTTCTTGTTGATTTGTCTTTTCGGATCGTGAATATGTCTCGTCGGCCTCCTAATCGATCTACGGTGGAGAAGTGGATAAAAGATTATCCAGATTTAGAATTTGACGGGACAGAATTAAAGTGTAAAATGTGTACAAGCGTCATATCGTGGAATGTTAAAACACGTATTGTGGAACATATGCGCTCGGAGAATCACAAAGCTCGTGTGACTAATAGTAAGACAAACCGTGAACGGCAAAAACAATTTAACGGCGACTTGCTAAAAGTGATGGTGGGGTGTAATATTCCTTTGCATAAACTAGAGAATGCAGAGTTTAGACAATTTTTGCAAAACTGCGTTAATGGGAAGTACGATAATGTTACTGTACCTGCAGAATCCACATTGAAAAAAAAAACTACGTGCCGACAATGTACGAGGACGTGAAAGCAAAAATTATTTCTGAGATAAAAGATAAATATATCTGGATTAGTGTTGACGAGACTACCGACTCATGTGGTCGGAATATTGGAAATGTGTTAGTGGGAGGGATGGATGAGACTACACCAATGCCAGCACGTCTATTGTCTTCAGAAGTTATGACACGAGTGAACGCGGACACTGTGTGTGAATTAATAGATCATAGTCTCAAAGTGTTGTGGGGTGAGAACTATGCAATGCACAAAGGTCGCGTGCTGCTATTAGTAACGGATGCGGCCGCATATATGAAAAGGGCTGGAAAGCAGTTTCGAGAGACTTACTATAACGCGGTGCATGTGACATGTCTCGCTCATGGCCTTCACCGAGTCGCTGAAACAATTAGGGAGTGCTATCCTAATGTCGACAAGTTGATAGCGAATGTAAAGAAAATATTTTTGAAAGCACCAGTCCGAATAGAATTATTCAGAGAAATTCTTCCAGATGTACCACTACCTCCAGAACCTATTTTGACACGTTGGGGTACGTGGTTAGAAGCAGCATCATATTACTACGTTCACTTTGATGGCATAAAAAGTGTTATACAGCAACTAGACGCAAGTGAAGCAAATTATATTTTAAATGCTCAACGAGAATTTAATAATCCTAGTCTTTACGAAGATTTAGCGAGTATACATTTTCATTATTCACAGATACCTTCAGTTATTCGTCGCCTTGAAGAACCTGTGACAGCAACAGGCTATTCCAATAATTAATGCCGTAAATAACGTTTTCGACTTGCGACAGTTTATTTTCCGGGTACCTGTACCTAGTGCTGAACGTGTGCAGAACAAATTTAATACCGTTTTGCAGAACAATCCGGGATTTCTAACTGTGTGCCGTATAGTAGATTTATTTGAAGGTAAAGAAGTAGATTGTGATGAACTCACCCTAAATGTGCCATCTGTAAAAAAATTATACATATTTTAAATATGCCCCAGTGACCTCTGTGGACGTTGAACGTACATTTTCGAAACTGAAATGGATTTTAAACGATAGACGTCACAACTTAACCACTGAACATTTACAACAGTTGCTGGTTATTCAGTGTTATTTTAGTGCTACAAGTGAATATTAGTGTTTCATTACAGTGTTTTTTAAACTACACAACTTAATACGGATCATATTGGATATTATACCTATAACCAGTACAAGGTAAGACGTTATATTATCTGTATTTGACAATAAACGTAGATATTTACTTGACTTTCACACACATTAACGTTAGCGTCCTAAGTGCGCCCCTGATAATTACGTCATGTACGAACGACATCCGGTCTTTATTAATAATATATTCATGGCGCATGTATATCTTGGTGAACATAAAAAATGTATATTTTGTATTAACGTACATATAAATGTAAAAGTTTAATTATAGTTAGAATTATGTAAATTTGTTAATTATAGCTAGAATTAAGCAGGTTTTATTATAACTAGGTTATAAGAATTATAGTTATAATGTTGTAAATTAAATTATCAATATTCTTAAATAAATATTTCACTCTATTTTGCCTTTCTTTTAAACGGTACAAGATCGTTGATAGGGTATAATACAAATAATTCATATTACCACGACCCATATCTTATATATCGACTTTCCCAGGAAATTGCCCTGTATATACCTGTCGGATGAGAAAATGGTATCACCCATATAAAAAGACGAATAGAGGGGTCACAACCCATAATTTAGTTTTTTTAAGTATAACATTTTCAGACAAGTTTCATACAATTTTTCGTAAAATTCATGAAATTAGAGTCTATCAACTAAAAATTTGAATACGAGTTGAAAGAGGGGTCGCAATCCATATTTTCTTTAACCTATTAACGCTCAAACGGATACACTTTTTCGTCCTTTTTGGAGCGTCAATCTCGAAGGGAAATTAATGAATTCACTCAATAAAAACCACTTATCCTAATGTTTTCGGATGTGATCTTTCGATTTCCGGTGTCAGAATTGTGATTAAATGCTCTAGAAAAAAAATATGGCTGACTTTATGGAGAAAAGTACTGAAAATTTGGGGATTTTTTTTAATATATTTTTATTTGTCCAAAAATTACTCTAACCTACTCCGGATTGTGGAGGGAGGTGGAGGCAATAGTTGGAGTTGATGATAGGATTTTTTTGCCCACCTCAACTGACTCTAATCTTTTCAAAATGGCGGACAATGCATAAAATCTCATGAAATATGAATTTTTCTCTAGTATTAACGAGAAAATAATGTTATTGTGTTTTTCCTGATCCACAGCCATTTTCCTCAATCAAAACAATACTACAGAATATATTTAAATTTTCAATTTTCAATGATGGCGGATTCAAAATGGCGGCCGGATTTCTCAAGAAATGGCGCGTTTTTCATTATAAAAAGTAAATAGGAGTTTGTAATTATACTTTTCCTATGTCATTTCATGTTTTAGTAACATTTTGTATGTAGGCGCATTGAAGAATTTTTTTCGGAACTTCGCATATAAATAGAAAATATATATTTTGAATTCAGGCGCATTGATGAGTTTTTTTTCCGGAACTTCCTCGCATATTTATTCAAAGAATAGTACGTACAACGTACTTTCTGGTGGGTGTGAGAAAAAATCGTATATGCACCACGAGAAACAAGTAGGCTGTGTACTTCCGGCGAGTAGTTTGCGCCCGAGCATCCCTAAGTGCATAATATATAATTCTCATGATTTCATCATGACAACCTCAACACCGGAAAAAAAAACTCGTTTTGAGGTTAGAATGACATAAAATTTTTTACTCATATAGAACGCATTTCTATGAAAAAGATTGAGAGGACATTTTCCATCAGAATTCTACGTAAGATATGACTGTAATTTTTACGTTTTCAAATTTTGAATTTTCAAGAATGATGTCTACCTTATTGATTCCGCCATCTTGGATATCAGACTTTTTTCACCAGGAATAACTCAAAATGTTATGTGCAAATTAACGTTATGTGCAAATTTATCCACTAATCTTCTGGCAGCTCTGTCGGTCTTATCATCAAACCTCAAATATAGGGCTAAAAATTGAAATCTCTACTGAGACATAATTGCTCGAAATATCCCGTTTCCATACTTGACTGACCATAGCTCATCTATATTACTATTTGAAATGCGAAGTGCACCCGACAGGTATAGGAGGCCGATGAATCCTTTTATTTCAGTTGTACAGGTTGGTTTTTTTGTAACTCTGAGGCAAGGTGTTCTAGCAATTCCTAGAAATGTCTTTATTTGTGTGCAACACAATTATATTCACCATCTGCTCGTTAAATAATAAATTCAAAGATTCTACAGGAAAACGAACATATTTAGCTTCTCGTTTTGGACCCGGAAATGTAATACAATATTTTCCCGCCTCGTGCGACCTAGACGTGTTGGCATCTCAATGCTCCAGCGATGACCATTTTTGCCTAATATATTGGAAACATTTCTTCTAGAAGCATCACATTCCATTGGTTCCCCTTCGTCTTCTCCTCTTTGTTCATTATCAGTATCAGATTGTTGTTCTTGCACATAGTCATCATTGTCATCGTCAGATAAACCTCCAAACATATCGTCATCGGGGTCTGACGCATTCTCATTTGCCCACAAACTATCAGCTTCGATTTCTAACTCACGTTCTGTTAGGGGACGATGTCTGTCTCTATCAAAATGAGCCACATTGGCTAAAAAACGAATGGTTAAAATAAATTTTAACGACCGTTAACTGCACAGTGGGGTCTCTCGTACCCAATTGTCTTTATTTTTCGACGTAAAATAAGCCGAAATTGGCGGAGCGTCTGTCACCTAACACAGTTATCTATAAACTCAATTTACATGCAGCAGTTTGTTAAAATATGCGCACGTGCGTGATTTACACGAGATGTAATGAGTGACTGGGTATCTTAGACCCCACTGTGCAGTTCCAGAGTTAAATGTCTCCTAGATGATCTTGGAAAAGACTAGATTTTTTTTCAAAATTATCAAGTTAAAAACTATTTTACTTACTTAATTACAACTTTTTGTAAAAAGTTGTTATTGTACTTTTTGCAAAGTCTTCATTTTGCGTAAAGATACAACTATTGTAAAATAAAATATTGACAAAAATAAAATTCAAATTGCCATAACTTTTATGAACCTTGGAGAAAATCCGACGAAGTCGGCACCTAACCTAATGCACTTGACAACGATGCTATGGTATCACCTCAGATCTTTATTGGTCGCACGTCGAACTTACGTGGCAAAAGTACGAACAAACATAGCAAATACGTACATATCTTAATTACTCACGTGTTCATCGTCACCGGAAGTTTCATCCTCACTTTCACTCGGTTTATAATCTATATCCTTTACACTATCGTCAGAGTCATAATTTTGGGTACTATATCACTTCCAGAGTCTCCGTAAAAACGTTTCTGTGCGAGATGTCGAACTACGTGGTGCCGCCATGATGTAAATGCTGTGGCTTGTACCATTTTTTTCACTTATAATAATTCGTACTCCCAATTCAATACTGCCATAACTGCAACCTTTTCATATTTGCAGTTATGGCAGTATTGAATTGGGGGTACGAGTTTATTTTATGTTAAAAGAAATAAGACTTTTATGATATTGTGGCGCCATCTATTTTACAGTAAGAACAACTTCTATTAATTAGCTAGGTAGGTTCCTACTGATGTTAAAATGCATATAGCTTAATTTTGATAATATTGTGGCTTGTACCGTTGTTGCTCCAAGGTCTTCAATTGGTGTTTTAACTAATTTCAGTAAAACATTAGATGTATACCGAATTTCAACAATTTAGATGATTATCAATTTTATACGTTTTAGTAATATTAACAATTGTCTTTTATCATCCAAATCCCCACCAGTTAGCAAATTATTATTTTTTTTTTTTGGTTTGGTTGGATTAGGTCCAGGAGTAAATAACAACTATTCGATTTTTGCCAACGTTTCGGAGCTTTATTTCTCCTTCATCAGGGCTCACTACAATTTTATACAGAAGTAGATATAAGATATAGATTTTGAAAAATTACATATTACTACAGAAAAGCAATTGTAACTTTTACTTACATCAATGTTGTTATTGTTGTCATGTAAGGTGGTACGTTACAAACATTGGCGGCACTGTCTATATACATATATAGTAAATGTATAAAGAGAAAGACAAAACACAATTAACAGGACAATACACTTTAAAAATTACTATAGTAATGAAGGTTTTTGAGAGAATCTAACCTGTCGTACGCATATCACATTTGTGTTAGGGAGTGGGAAGCAGTATTATTAATGTATTTGAGACAATGAAGATATTATGTTTTGAAATTATTGTTCTTTTCTAGAATGTTGTAATAAACTGAATTTAAGTCGTCCATGTCACTACGTTTATTAACGCTATTTTTATTCATTTTTATTTCTACCATTTCTAAAAGTAATCGTTTTTTAAGGTTTGGTTCTGTTCCTAATATTTTACAGTTTTCAAAGTTGAATTTGTGTTCTGGATTCTTGATTATGTGTTCCACTAGTGCTGTATGTCTTTTTTTCTTCTTTATTTAGTGTTCTTATGTCATATTCATGTTCTTTTATTCTATCTTTTAAATATCTTTTTGTTTGACCAATGTAAACTTTATTACAGTTGTTAGAGTCACACGTAATTTCGTACACAACATTCGATTTATCTAGTTTAGAAGTTTTTGATTTTAATTTGGAGTAACAATGCGCAACTGTATTTGAATTTTTATATGCTACAGCTATTTTATCTGTGGTGAGAATTCGTGACAAATTTTCGGACAATGTATGTATATAGGGTAACTTGAAATATATCTTTTTGTTGTTGTTTTTTAATAACATATTTTTTGTTGTCTTTTCTTATTTATTGCTATTTTGTTCATCACTTCATTGTTAATTTGTTTAACCAGTTTTGCTGGATAACCGTTTTGTTTTAATAGTGTTACAATTAACTGCATATTTTTTTGGTGATACATATCATGTGATAAGTTAATTGCCCTTAAAGTTAAATTTTTTATGATATTAAGTTTTTGTTTAAAACTATGGTTGGAGTAAAAATTCAGATACCTTTTCGGAATTTGTAGGTTTCATGTACCAGTCGGTTATTATTTTGTTGTTTTCATTACGGATTAGTAACACATCTAGAAATGGTAGCGTTTTATCTTGAGATTCATTCTCTAACGTGAACTGAATTTTTTGGTGAAAGCTGTTGAAAGTTTGTAAAATGTCTGAGTCTCTTGTTTCTGGAATAGCTGTTACAATGTCGTCTACATATCTTTTGAAAAACGGTATATGAAACCCTAATTTCGCAGGGCACGTTTCCTGAAGGGTGGACATAACTAAATCTGCACATATTGGTGACATTGGATTACCCATAGCTAAGCCAAATAGATTCTCTCAAAAACCTTCATTACTATAGTAATTTTTAAAGTGTATTGTCCTGTTAATTGTGTTTTGTCTTTCTCTTTATACATTTACTATATATGTATATAGACAGTGCCGCCAATGTTTGTAACGTACCACCTTACATGACAACAATAACAACATTGATGTAAGTAAAAGTTACAATTGCTTTTCTGTAGTAATATGTAATTTTTCAAAATCTATATCTTATATCTACTTCTGTATAAAATTGTAGTGAGCCCTAATGAAGGAGAAATAAAGCTCCGAAACGTTGGCAAAAATCGAATAGTTGTTATTTACTCCTGGACCTAATCCAACCAAACCAAAAAAAAAAAACTAATAGAGAAGAAAAGGTCGCTAAATTCCCCACAGATTAGCAAATTATTCCAACAAATTTGACATTTAAATGTATTTAAACATTTTTTGTCAACGTTATTTCATTAGAGGTTAATTCCTCCACATTATTTTCATCGTCAACATTAAGGCAATGTCGACACAGGAGACGTTGATGAAATGCTACTCTCGTCATCTCAGCCTCTTCAGAAATAGGCACTTTTCGTCAATTGTGAAATTAACGTCGTCATCATCTTCACAATTTGAAAGACTTGATGACTTCATCAAGTGTGCGAACAGTTGGATTTGGGTTAGACTCGCTTTTTTAACAATCTTTTTAAATAATCTTGGTTAATAAATATTTAAACCTTATATTTTGTTCTTTTTATGTCTCCAAAACTGAGGTTAATATTGTTATCGTGCCACCAACCGTGTAACCCTTTGGTATTACCTTTGCCAAGGGTTTTCAATTCCTCCTGGCTGTCAATAAAGTTTATTCTATCAGTGGATTATCTCCGGAGAGAGTACAGCTGAAAGGGTTTTTACTATATACACTAGAAACAAAAATTAAAGGATATTTAAAAAATTCGAAATTTTTGGGTGATTTTGAACAAGGGATAACTCGGATAAAAATGGTCGTACAGAAAATAAAAAAAAAAAGAAAGGATAAATTGTAGCCTCAAGTGTCTAGTTTTCAGATCTGGACATAATTTTTTTTTAGCGGAGCGGTTCTCACGTAATCATCCGAAAACCAACAAAAAAAAATTCCAAATTTTTTGCTCGTCTGTAAAATGGTCTGTGTACTTCAAAAAATGTTTTTTCATCATGCGACCATAAAGCTCTTTTAGACAATTTAATCAGCTTTAATTTGACCTCTTAACGAGCTCCGTACGATGATTTGCCGCGGAGTTATCGTCGATCAAAGCAAAAAAGTCCTTTTCAACTTTGACAATCAATTACTCGGGAACTAATGATCGTACAGAAAATGAATGTAGGGTTTTGGAAACTGCAAAACATTCTCTATAAGAGACAATCGGGGGCGATTGATAACAAAAAAAATTTTGAAGCGATAATGTTGGCTGAAAAAAGTTAAAAATTTGCGAACTTAAGGAACGAATTTTTGGAAAATTTGTTATAACTTTGGATATAGTGGGTGAACGAAGGATATCGTCGGTAATTTTTTAACCTCAAAGTGTCCCCCAAAAACCCTCAAAGTTGCAAAGCGCTGCGATTTTTTTTCTTTTTGCCTCCGAAGGTTTATATTTATCGTTTCGGCCAAAAATCACCGTAACAAGCAATTTTTCGATTTTTATGCATTTTTTCAACTTCAATATGATTTTTTTGGCGACAATCCATTTTTTTTTGCTCAAAAACATTACTCGTTGGAAAAAATCGAAAAAAGAAACATTTGAAAATAAAAATTTCAAAAAGTGTTTTACAAAAATGTCTTAGAATACCCACAAATTTTTTCAGAATTTTTAGATTATCTTTGGTTTTTAAAAACTCTGAACAAATTTGAGGGTATTCTTTGACTAATTCTAAGACATTTTTGTTCTTAGATAATTTTTGCTAAGCTCAATAGATTCCAAAAAATTCCGATTTCGACGGCCCGTATCTCGCTTGGAGTTGATTTTTGGACCTTGGTGCCATGAAAACTTTTGTTCAGGGGAAATTAAAGTACAACATATTTCAACCCCAGAAAAATTGGCCGGGAACCAAAATTCATATGATCGGTGCGGGGTCTTTTAAACCTTCGAGGCACTAAGAAAAAAAAATCGCAGCGCTTTGCAACTTTGAGGGTTTTTTGGGGACACTTTGAGGTTAAAAAATTACAAACGATATTCTTCGTTCATTCCACTTATCCAAAGTTATACCAAATTTTCCAAATATACTTAAATTCGCGAATTTTTAACTTTTTTTCAGCCAACATTATAGCTTCAAAAACATTTTTATCAATCGCCCCCAATTGTGTCTTAAGCCGGGCACAGACATGCGGTATTCGGCGAGTACCGAATAACAAATATTTGCTATTCGGCAAGTAGCGACTAGTGTGGATGGGTTGTTCGTGACGAGTATTCGCTATTCGGTGTTTCCCACTGTCTGTCGGTATTTTGGCCCGAGTCAAAGAAGACAAATATTCGCCATTGCACTCGATACACATATTCGCGCAAATTACGTGTGGTATTTTTGTATTTGTGGTCAAATTTAGTGTATTTTGTTTGTAAAAATGGAGTGGAGTAATGAGAATATATTGGCATTTTTGGATTTCTATGAAGCTGAATCGATAGTATGGAATTCAGGGCATAATGACCATAAAAACAGAAATCTTGTCTATGATGCTTGGAAAAGAATAGAAAGAAACATGGGCGGGAGATATTCTGTTGCAGAGTTAAAGAAAAAAAAAAAAAGATTCGCTAATGGCGTCGTTTAGGGCTTGTCAGAATAAAGTTAAGGAAT
>JAPWTK010001554.1:0-23886 GCA_029963805.1 Aromia moschata
TTTGAATAAATAGTGATAGTGAATTAGTTCAATCCTGCATTCCTTGGTTCCCACTTTATCCGTTTACCATCCCGTACTGAACTACACGATTCAACAAATATCATCAATGCAATACGGATTGGTAAGTCGCTTAGTTATTTTTTATCATAGTTTATTTGATCAAAGATACAGTTCATTTTATTAACCTGGCGTCATCATGAATGAAAGAGAAAAGTGGTTGGGAAAACCTGATTTATTAGATTTTTTATTTTCATTTCTTTACATTGGCAGATTCTTAACAAAACCGACATAAAATAAAATATTTAGGGGACACTATGGCAGCGGGACAATTAGAAAGACAATTAAAATTATGAACCTAAGAAACAAACACTTTTCGTCACATCCAGAGATCATAACGATTGGTCTAAAAATCTTAAAGATATTCAGAATCTTAATTTTAAAATGATGTACGGTTCATTAAACGATACACGGAAAGAAATCTGTGAACTTGTCGATAAGATTAATTTACTTCATATAGAGCGAGATCCTGAATATGATCCTAATTTTCAGGTACTTGATGCTGTAGAACAGCTGTTTTTGTGCTATACAAAATGTTGCTAAAACCGTTTTGATCATACATCTAGTAGTATACAAAGCGTTTCAAATAGAAATTCCACTCAAACAGTATTAGAAAGAACAATGCCTAAGTTACCTAAAATTGAAATAAAAGAATTTTCAGGCGATTCAAAGCATTGGCCCGTTTTTATGGCATGTACATTTCTTTAATACATAGTAATTCAGATTTAGATGAGACTTGTAAGGTGCATTATTTGTTAAGTAGATTGAGCGGTAGAGCTTTAGCATTGTATTCAGGAATTCCTCCTCTTTATGGAAAATTATAATATTATTTGGAATATTTTAGTAGATAAATTTCAAGATGAACGTTCATTGGTTTCTAATTATTTGAAACAAATTTTGGATTTTAAACCACTACAATTTGAATCTGCAAATAATTTAAATAGATTCTTAGAACGTTTAGACACAGTATAGAGTCTATACTGTGGTTTAGATACTTTAGTTAGTGCATTAAAAAAGTTAGAAATAACAGATTTAGCCGATTTTATATTAACATATCTAACTCTTTCAAAGTTAGATAATAATAAACAACGCTTATTTGAAATGGCTACAAAGGATACACCTATGCCTACTTATAGTCGATTGGGGCATTTTGTTACACAACAAACCAAGATTTTTATCGTGCAACTAATAATAGTAGTTTTTCGAAAACCCAATCTTCTACTTCTAATAATAATAAATCTAAATATACACAGGCATTTGTGAGTACACAATCAAAAAATGGGGATAGTTGTCCCGTCTGTAAACAAGGCTTACACTTAGTAACAAAATGTCCAACATTTTTTGAAACTTTCGCCATCAAATAGATATAAATTAGCTCATGAAAAATATTTATGTCTTAATTGTCTGAGCCAGAAACATCGCATTGTCGTTTGTGCTTCGAAAAATAATTGTTCAATTTGTAAAATCCGTCATCATACTTTGTTACATTTTGATAGAGAACCAGGCCCAGTAGAGATAACAACATTGCAACTAGTAATGGTAATTCTACAAATTCTATAGGTGAGACTTTTACAGGAGAACACCCTGTATCAGATCATAAAGCTGCAGTTAGTTTATGTTCCACTTTCAATAAAACCGCGACAGCTCAAAATTACACTACATTATTGTCGACTGCTAGTGTACATATAAAATTACCGACTGGTGAATTCAAACCCATTCGTGTCTTGTTAGATTCGGCTAGTCAAGCTAATTTTCAAAGTTTAGATTGTTGTAGAAAATTACAATTACCGATCGATAGAGGGTGTTAATTAAAGATCGATAGAATAGATTCTTCTGTGATAGGTATTGGATACAGTTCCAAACCTGTCAAGGGTCAAATACAAAAACGTAACCATTTTTCTCGCTATAAGAAAAAATGTGCAATTTCAATTTGATGCATTAATTATAGATACAATTACGGATAATTTACCTACTGCTGTAATTAAAACCAATTCTCTTAGCTAATTATTAGATCTGCCATTGGCCGATACTATGTTTCATAAATCTGGTCCAGTAGATGGTATTTTAGGAGCAGATTTATTTCCACAAATAGTTGGAAGAAGGAAGATTATGAGTGCACCCGATCTTCCTATTGCATTAGAACCGATCTAGGATATATAGTAATGGGTAAAACTCCTACAGTTGAAAACGTTGAAAATTCATATACTTTTTATTCGATAGTAGATCCGCCTTTAGAAAAATTCATGCAAGAATTTTTAGAAAAGAAAATATTCCTACAGTTGCAATTTCGGACCCTCATGATAAAGAATGCGAAGAATATTTTCAGTCCACTTATAAGCGTGATATTACAGGCAAATACACGGTGGGTCTACCTTTTCAAATGTCTCCTTCTGTATTAGGTGAATCTTATTCAATAGCCCTACATAGATTTTGTGCGTTAGAAAAGAAGATTAAATTTTAGTGAAAACTTCCGCAAACACTATCATGATGTGATCAAAGATTACTTAAGTCAAGGTCATATGCATAGTGACCTCAGAAGTATAGTTGTCATTACCGGGATATTATATTCCCCATCACGTGGTTTTAAGGTAGGTAGTAGTAATACACCTTTACTGATAGTTATTGATGCCAGCTGTAAAACAAATTCATTGTTTTCTCTCAACGATATTTTACACAAAGGGCCAAAATTGCACACCGATGTTTTAGCGATGTTTTTAAATTTTCGGTTGTTTCCTGTAGCATTTACAGCCGACATTCGACAGATGTATCGGCAGATAAATTTATCGGATAGTCACAGACGTTTCCAACGACTCTTGTGGAGATTTTCTCCAGATGATATTGTTGAGACATACGAACTAACCACTTTAGCATTTGGGGTAAAACATCAATTAGCTATAGATGAATCAAGAACTTATCCTTTGGCATCCGAAGTTATTTTGCGCGATATGTATATTGATGATCTAGTTACAAGTATTTCCGATTTAAGTACTGCACTATATCTTTATCAACAATTAGTAGATTTGTTTGAATCGGGCGGTTTTAATTTAGTTAAGTGGTGTGTAAACTCTAAAGAATTATTGGACTATATTCAAAAGAGAAATTAGTGCCCGAGGTAGTAAATTTTGAAACTGATTGTTTAAAAGTTTATGCAGTGGCACCCTAGTATGGTCGTTTTATTTTTTAAAAGAAATATTCAAAATCGTGAATGCACTAAAAGAAATATTCTTTCTACAATTGCTCGCATTTTTGATCCCTTAGGTTTAGTCGCACCTGTTACTTTATACTTTATAATTTATAAAAATTATGGTCGTTGCACTTAAATTGGGATGAATGTCCGCCTCTAATTTACTAGAACAATGGTCTCAGTTTCAATTAGAATTACCGCTCATAGATAATTTTTCGGTTCCACGACATATAGGTTATTTTAGAAATTCCACTTCTAATGCACTAGGATTCGCAGACGCGTGTGAATCTTCTTATGGTTGCGTTATATATTTACGTACACTTACTGAAACTGGAATTCGTACACAATTGATTTGTGCCAAATCCAAAGTATCACCTTTAAAAGTACAGTCGATTCCTAGATTAGAATTGTGTGGCCCAGTTTTGTTAGCTAAATTATTTAAATTTCTTTTAGCGCTCTAGGAGCACGTATTCATATTGAAAATATTTATGCATTCTCGGATTCGATGGTAGTATTACATTGGATACACGCTTCTCCACATCGATGGAAAATATTCGTCGCAAACCGAGTGTCTAAAATTCATAACTTTACCATCCAACGATGGTTGCACGTGGAAGGTAAAGACAACCCTGCGGATGGTTTATCTCGGGGTATGATTCCGTCTGTTTTCATAAAAAATAGAAATTCATGGCTAATGGGTCCTTCCTGGTTAACATTGGATAGCGAAAAATGGCCTGTTAGGAGTTTTTATGGAAAATTGATAAAGATTGCGCCCATTTAACTGAAGAAAAGATAATTTCACTTCCCATAGTTGTAGACGATCATAATACTTTATATAGATTAATTTTACGCCATTCTTCTTGGTCAAAATTATTACGTATTACCGTATGGATTCTCAGATTTGTGAAAATTCTACCACGTAGAACGGAATTTTTGTCGAGTGATTTAGATAAGGCAGAAAAAACATTATTTTATATTGTGCAGCGAGTTTATTTTAGAAATGATATTACCGCTTTAGAAAGGGGCAAGTCATATTCTCACCAATTAAAACAATTGTGTCCATTTTTAGATAGTAATTTGTTAAGGGTTGCTGGTCGACTATCTCACTCAGGCTTAGGGTATGATCATCAGCATCCAGTTCTTTTGCCAAAAAAGGATCACCTGGTAAATATTTTGGTATACTATTACCATAAAATGTATTTCCATACCGGACCTCATTTGCTATTATCGCTTTTAAGACAAAAATATTGGATACTGTCTGCACGTAGTGTGGTACGCCAACGTATTTCGCTTTGTAATTTTTGTTTTAAGTTTAAACCTAAACCTAATAGTCCGTTAATAAGGCTAACCGTTAAGGAGGCTAACTTACCCTCCGTTAGGGTAGTTAGTCAAGTAAAACCCTTTATTGAAACAGGGTCAGATTTTGCAGGGCCGTATCATATTACTTTAAGTCGCAATCGTGGAGTAAAAACGCAAAAGGCTTATGTATGTCTTTTTATTTGTTTAACCACAAAATGTCTACATTTAGAACTTGCGTCGGATCTGTCAACTTCAACGTTTTTAGCTAGCTGCCCTTCAACGATTTTTAAGCCGTCGCGGTCCTATTAAAGTTTTACATAGTGATTGTGCCACTAATTATGTAGGAGCAAAAACTCAACTTGATGAATTCTATACATTTATTGCATCATCAGAGTACACTACTGCGTTAAAGGATGAATTACTTAAAAATAGAATCGAATGGAGATTTAATACTCCATCAGCTCCTCATATGGAAGGTATATGAGAGTCAAACATTAGAAGTGTTAAAACACATTTGCATAAAGTATTAGGCGCTCAAGTGTTATCGTATGAAGAATTTACCACGGTTCTTACCCAAATTGAAGCTGTATTGAACAGCCGTCCTCTCTGTTGGCTTAGTTCGGATCCCGCGGAACCAGAAGTTCTTACACCCGCACATTTTTTAACATTGACGCCTCTCAGATTTCTTCCCGCTGTAGATGTCGCAAATGAAACTCTTAATCGATTAGATCTAAGCAATTGTTAGACAATTTGGTACAGTCATACTGGAAGCGTTGGAAACATGAATATTTAAGTACTTTGAAAACTAGACAAAAATGGAATAGGCCTACATGTCCTATTAAAATAGGAACCTTAGTAATATTATTACAAGATAATGTACCTCCGCTTAATTGGCCCTTGGGTAGTATTTCAGAAGTGTACCCTGGTTCAGATGGAATCATTCGAACTGCTTTAGTCAAAACCAAAAGTGGTTGTTATAAAAGACCAAAGTAATTAAACTGTGTCCACTACCGAAGCAATAATTTCATTAGCATGTTTTTTTTCTTTCATATGTAGTTTATTGAATCATATTTAATAGGAGATAGGTAGTGGAGATTATCATTTAATAGTTTCTTTTTTTATATATAGAGTTAATAGGGCTAAACCTGCTTTCCCCACAAAACCCCTACCTTTGAAAACCTGAAGTTTTCAATGGTGGGGGGTATGGCTACGCCACTGGGATATATGTTTGATTAAAATAGAGTTTTTTGTTTTGATTTTTGTACGTGTTTTTTTTGTCGCTTGGAGTAGACATTCGAATAGATAGAGTTTCATGCATGTAGTTGGTTAAATCTCAAACATTTGTATTTTTGGTGGATTAGTAAAGGGCAGTTGTTTCTTTCTTTTTTCTACTAGTCAATTCTGATAATTCATTAGACTTTGAATAAATAGTGATAGTGAATTAGTTCAATCCCGCAATTACTTCGTTTCCACTTTATCCATTTACCATCCCGTATCGAACTATACGATTCAACAAATATCATCAATGCAATACGGATTGGTAAGTCGCTTAGCTATTTTTTATCATAGTTTATTTGGTACAAAGATACAGTTCATTTTATTAACCCTGGCGTCACCAATACTTGTGTAGTATTGACCTAAATACATGAGTATTCCCTTAACAAGGTTTTGCGCAAAACGTATCGCTACCCGTTTCTAGGCAGCAGCAAAGAGGAGCCCTTGTATGACCCGGTATACAAATTTTACGAGCCCCACCAAGGAGAAGTGAGCCACATAAGCATCACCCCCAACCGCAAGGATATGTTCATGACATATGGTACCGATTCCGAGATCCGAGTCTATCTCTTCGGCCAGGTAGGTTTCTCACAGTAGAAACTCATCAACCCCACAATGGAAGTGATTTTCAGGAGGAGCCGGCGCAGATAATCTTCACAAAGAATGCCCTGAGCAGTGTAGACTTTGTGCTGCAGGAGGAGCGACTTGTGGTTGGCTGTGGAAAGAACGGCGTACCCGAGATATTCGAGCTGACGAAGGGGAAGCCCGTGAGGGACGTCACCACCGAGAAAGTGAGGAAGCAAACATTGACGGGCCTGGCAGTCAACGGAGCAAAGTAAGTCCTGAAGCCGTGTTAATTTTCGGAATTGTTAGGGTGATTTTTGCCCTTTTATGTTTAGGACGAATTTGGTCGTACTGGGAACGGCGAATGGAGATCTGCAGCTGTGGAATATTCCCTGGAAGGCATTCGTTAGGAAGCTATAATTATTGTGCTCTTATTCCTTTGTGTTGTATTCATTGTTTATGTTTGATATTGCGATTTATGTATGTGTTTAATACATTTTTTAAACAATTTATTTAATTTAATTTTAAAACACCAGGTGTATTTGTCAAGGAATCTAATAGAGCCATAGTCTATTGTTGGGTAGTGGCAGAAGGGTCACTGAATTGACTCGTCAAGTTTGCTTTAGAAATGGGAGGTTCTGATTTGTTTTTATAATCGCAAAACAAAAAATGTTAATAACTAAAAACTAACGATTTAAAAAAATGCATTTGTGTCCGCGATTTTTTCATGTTGTTATTATAAATAAAAGTGACAACTGAAGGATTTTTTAAATCTTGTCCTATCTTTATAGTGATGTATGGAAACCACATGGGATTGTAATTATTAGGTTTAGATAGAAGTTAGTAAGGAAATTAAAACAAAACTTGCGAAACAAATGTGCAGGCCCTGATTTTTAAAATGATTAGTTTACAAAGGACTTGCATAATTTTTTAACCTTGTGACTGATGATGTGCAACTTTTGATTTCATAACAAGTATTTGGTCTCCCAAATTGTATCATTCAATGGCTGTGATTTTAAGAGAAATACAAATTTTGGAAACAAAAGCTCCACAAACAAGGCACTGGCATATACAGTGTGTGTCAAAAATTCCGGAACGGCGGGATAACCCAAGAAATACGCCTCCTAGAGAAAAATGACCTTCATAAAAGTTGTAGGATTTTCCCCTGGCAATCTAATGGTGACCTTGGATTTGACCTTGACCATGTCAAGGTCACGTCCGTTTTATCAAATAGGACCCTCTATTTTTGACACCGGAAATGAAAAGAGCGGAAAATTTTGCAATCGATTATGACTTTGACCAACTCCTGGGATTTGAGATTCAAGGCTATCCAAGGTCGAATACAATTGAGATATTAAAGTTTGATACTACGTATCCAAGAGAACAATGGCCATAAAAGTTGTAGGATTTTTCCCTGGCAATTCAATTGTTACCTTGAATCAAGATCAAGCTCGTTTTATCAAATATGACTCCCTACTTTTGACACCGGAAATTAAATGAGCGAAAAATTTGACTATCGATTCTGACCTTGACTAACTCTTGGGATTTGACTTTCAAAGCTATTCCAAAGTCAAATACAATTGAAATATTGAATATGCATCATGAAAAAAAGTTGATCAAGATAAAGACCTATCTAGCTATCTAAGGCAAGACTCTTTACTTTCCAGACAGTTAAAGCAACACTTTACTGTCTAGCCGGCTAAGTCAAGACTCGTCCAAACAGTCTTAATTATTATAATAAGTGATCAAACTGTGCTTCGTTAACTCTTGATAGTCAATTGATTATAAAAACTGTTGATTGCATTCATGAAATACTCAGCTGGGATGACATCGCATTCATCTAGTATGCGTTGTCGTAATTCTTGTAAATTGTATGGCTTAGTTTTGTACACCCTACCTTTGAGGTAACCCCACAAAAAATAATCAAGTGGACTTAGATCGGGTGATCTGGCTGGCCACTCAAAATACCCTCTCCGTCCTATCCACCGATCATTCAAATGACGTTCAAATAATTGCGTACTCTTCTTCCATAGTGTAGTGCGGCGCCATCTTGTTGAAACTAAATGTGCTCAAAGTTTTGACCAGTTATCTCCGTTATTCTAGGATATATTTGATTGCGAAGCATATCTTCAGTATTTCGATGAATTTAAATTCCCTTCAATAATGAATGGACCAATTATTTGATCATTTAAGACACCAGCCGAAACATTCAGATTCTCAGGAAGGAATGAGTGTTATTTTCTCACATCCAATGCTGATTTTCATCGGCCCAATATCTGCAGTTATGTCTATTTAATTTACTGTTGAGTTGGAATGTTGCTTCGTCAGAGAAAAATGTTAAGAGGAAAGTTTGGGTTGTCATTGATTCGTGCCATCATATCTTCACAAAATTCAACTCGATCGAAATCATCTTCGTTCAACTCATGTACAAGCATTACATGGTACGGATGGATTTTTTTTTTTTTCAACATTCTCGAACAGATTTCCATACTTATGTCAGGCTCTTGAATAGTTTTACGAATCGTACAATGAGAATATTATGTAAATGATATACTACATATGAGTACTACATCCAATGACTTCTCTTAAGTTGCAGCTGTAATTGGTCTTCCTATCCGTGGGCGGTCTTTAACGTTGAGAGTTTCCTCAAAACGTTTTACCGTACATTCGACGATTGATTTTGATACTGGGCCAATCTATTTGCAAAAGTGGAATTAAAAAGATTTTTTTGCCTGCATAAAGATCGTGTGACCTCTCAACCTCGCATCATTAAAAGTGATATCCTTTCTCTTTCGGACAGTCGGTGTCAATATCAAACAAAAATGGTTATCGAAAAGGTTTACTAGAGACGTAGTCAAGTGAATATTCTGCTACTATTCTGAACAGAACTGTTGCAGAAACAATCACTGCTGCTGATGTAATGCTTAATTAACTATTCTAAGAAAGTCTTCTAGACTTGACGTCGGAAAGTCTATTTGAAGTCTACTTGACTTCTATTTGAAGTCAGCTTTTCAGCTGATGAAAAGTATTAAGAAAGAAGCTTAGAATAGGTAGTTAATCCCAAAATAAAGTGTATGCAAATTTTTCTACGGAGTGACTGATACTGAATTTTGTTTGTATTTATCGCACATATTAATACGACATACGAATAAATTACTTAGTAATAGTAATAATAAATGGTACCAATGGTAAACGGCAGTGGCGGTTGGTGATATTTCAGTTAGCATATCTTGAAAACGACGCATGGGACCCACTTCACTTTTTAGGTGATGACTATATACCTCTTACCAGTGGCGGTGCGTGATATTTCAGTTAGTCATATCTTGAAAACGACGCATGGGACACACTTCACTTTTTAGGTGATGACTATACACCTCTTACAGAAAGGATTTATAGTGAAACAATCGTCAGCAAGTTCGCGAAAAAAATTTTCAAAAACACTGGAGTACTCCCTGGGTTCTCAGTAACGCTCTGTGGGATATTTGCAGTATATTTTTTTCCCTAATCTAGAAACAAATATAAGGAGACGTTTTTCGATTTGTTACAAATATTATTTTTTTCAAAAAGTTATGGCCATTTTAATTTTAATTTTATAGGAACATTTTGTTTCCAAAATTAAAATGGCCATAACTTTTGAAACAAAAAATATTTTGTAACAAATCGAAAAACGTCTCCTTATATTTGTTTCTAGATTATGAAAAAAATACACTGCAAATATCCCACAGAGCGTTACTGAGAACCCAGGGAGTGCTCCAGTGTTTTTTGAAAATTTTTTCGCAAACTTTGCTGACGATTTTTTCACTATACATCCTTTCTGTAAGAGTGTATAGTCATCACCTATAAAGTGAAGTGGGTCCCATGTGTCATTTTCAAGATATGGCTAACTGAAATATCACGCACCTCCTCTTACAGAAAGGATTTATAGTGAAAAAACCGGCAACAAAGTTTGCGAAAAAATTTTCAAAAAAACTGGAGCACTTCCTGGGATCTCAGTAACGCTCTGTGGAATATTTGCAGTAAATTTTTTTTCATTATCTAGAAACAAATATAAGGAGGGTTTTTCGATTTGTTTTTTTTTTTTTTCAAAAGTTATGGTCATTTAATTTTGGGAAACAAAATGTTCCTATAAAATTAAAATTAAAATGGCCTTAACATTTAAAAAAAATATTTTGTAACAAATCGAAAAACGTCTCCTTATATTTGTTTCTAGATTATGAAAAAAATAACTGCAAATATTCCACAGAGCGTTACTGAGACCCCAGGGAGTGCTCCAGGTTTTTTGAATTTTTTTTCGCAAACTTTGTTGACGGTTTTTTTTCACTATAAATCCTTTCTGTAAGAGGTGTATAGTCATCACCTAAAAAGTGAAGTGGGTCCCATGCGTCGTTTTCAAGATATGGCTAACTGAAATATCACCAAACCCCACTGGTAAACGGTACCGTTTGTACCAATATGGTTCCATTTGAAAAAATTGAGTTCTGTTCCAAAAACAATTTTGATGAACTTTATTTGCTCATAAATCACATAATGTAGTATTTTTGACGGGATTTTGATTTTTGTAACATTATATGGGTCAGTTACAATAAATTGGAACCGTCATGGCCCACTTAAATGGAAAACTAAAAATTATAATTGTACAAAATAATGACGTTTGAAATGTCACTTATTTGGTATCGTTGGATTCAGAAAATTATGCAGAATTCAAAAAATGCGATAATATATAGGGTATTCCATTTAAAAATCTAAAGTTAGTGTCACTTCCAGCGAAACCGGAAGTGGAAAAAAATCACTGGTATGTCAGACAGTGCCGCTTATTATGTATATAGGATATCCCAGATTTCAATCAATTATCTTCAAAACTAAAGCAGAAAAGGGGGGGTGTACCATGATCTTGTTACACCCGGTATAGGAATAACTTTGTGTATGTTTTAAAATTAGGTACCGAAAAACAAAGCTTGTAAACTTTATTTGTCAATGAAAATTGGTAAACAGCAGTTTTAAAGGATGCCGAGGACAGTGTCGTCGTTGTTTTTGTGCTAAAAAAATTCTTAGTTTTTTCTCAATTTTCGACCCCCTTAAAAATATTAAAACAGGCCATGGATTGAGTATCAAATGTGTCATTCTGTTCAAAAGTAGGTACAGTTTTTAGTGCCCTACATTCTGACTAAAGTCTAACCTATAACTAAAATCGTCCACATTGGATAATACATAAAAAATACAGTGGTAAAATTACAAATTGTTGGTTCTTAAGGGACCACATTGTACATCGCGTTACCTTTCAATGATCAATGATGTTTTAATGTCTCAAACGTTGAGAGGATGAATTTGTATTGTACTTAATAGTTCAAGGTTTGGGAGTATTACGAGGTGTGTAAATTAAGTAATGAGACTGATTTTTTAAATTCCTTTATTCGAATAGAATTACAATTCAGTATTGTCTGCTTCGAAATAACTTCCAGAGCGCTGGAAACGGTTATTCCATTCCTCATAGCAGTGCTGGAACTCTTGAATAACCTTTAGCTGGTAGGTTACAGCCGTTTGAATGTTTTCTATGGTCCCAAAATGATGTCTCTTGAGGTCATTTTACAATTTCGGGAAGAGAAAAAGTCACAAGGACTCAAGTAAGGCGAATAAGGAGGCTGAAGAGTGACATGAACATTTTTACTGGCTAAAAACTCGTTTACTGAAATGGCTGTGTGACAAGATTCATTGTCGTGATGCTACATACATCCACTTGTTCTTGATGTTTGGTCTCACATGCTTGACCGTTTTTCGAAGTTTTTCAAGAACCTCTGTAAAAGTGTCGATTTACTGTTTGGCCTAGAGGCCCAAACTCCTTGTGAACAATTCCCTGGCTATCAAAAAAAAAAAAAAAAAAAAAAATCAGCATGCATTTGATCTTCGACTTGCTCATTCTTTTTTTTTGTGAGTTTGAAGTGTGCCATTGCATGCTTTGTCGCTTGGTTTCCGGATCGTACTCAAACATCCAAGTCTCATCCCGAGTAATGATACGTTCCATAAAATGGGTATCATTTTCATTCGATTCCAAAAAGTCAAGACACCTTTCTCTCCTGACGTCCTTTTGTTCCTGCGAAAGGTTTTTTGGAACTATTTTTACGCAGATTTTTCTCATCCCCAATTCGTTAGTCAAAATCTGATGAACAGTGGTGTGATTCAAATTTAACTCTTCCCCGATCATTCTTGTCGTCAACCGACAATAACGCACAAGATCACGTATTCTATCGACATTTTCATCGGTTCTTGAAGATGAAGGCCTTCCGCTGCGTGGTTCATCTTCAATCGACTCTCTTCTTTCTGCCTTAAACCACCGAAAAAAAAAAACACCTGGGCTCTTGAACAAACACTGTCTCCGTAGGCGTGTTGAAGTTTTGCAAAAGTATCTGTTGCGCTGTGGCTAAGTCTGAAGCAAAACCTGATAGCACACCATTGCTGAAAATTAATGTCACTCATTTTTAAACCGCACTAGAAAAACCCAGTTTACAAGAAAACAGTCACAAAAGAACAAATAAATGACACTAACAAGTTCAAACTTGTACTGAAGGTGCATTATATGTTAACCTATCACCCTTCCAAGTCCTGTCTCCGCAGTGTTGCTAGATCGGGTGCTACGTTGCCAGTCTCATTACTTAATTTACACACCTCGTATACGAGTACAACAATTTCTCTGTCGCCTTCGAGGGCCCTTTTCTTTCTGCTTGGTAAGAAACAGTTTGCTAAAATTACGTCAAATATCTCATTAAGGAAACAGGATTTTTTTGGTCTTACTTTTTTTATGACGAAAAGAAATCACAAAGAAAGAACCGGCGAGGGCCGAGACGCGATTTTTTAAACAGCTGTAAAAATATTGACAAACCTCTCAGACGCGTTTCCCCATAAAAATAAGCTCTCCAGGGGCTCCTGTAACCCTCGTGTTTTTTCTGTTCAATAAAAATAGGATCGACTGCCGATAGTGCCGATGATTGTGTTTATTCTCCAGATCACGTTTCGGCGACATGACTTTCTAAATAAGTTCGAACATAATCGCAAAATTACCGTCGGAAAAACACAAAAGAGCACATATCGTCATAACTTCCGATATATTTATCTGTTTAACATAAGTGGTCCCTGACTGTACAAGTAAAGTCATCATTTTTATTTTTTCACGGTCTATTATTCAGGGCTTACGAGTAAAAGGTTTAGCTCCTTTTGAGATTAAATCCTAGAGCGAGTCATTTGAGAGGCGATAGGTATAACTCCTATCGTGAGCGATATACGCTCTGCAGAGAATACGATCTAATCGGGATGGATTCGAACATACTTAGGTCGTTTAGCTCGCCTCGGGAGTTAAACCTGAGCGATACGCAAGAGGTTTTACTCCTCGAACGAGTCAGCCAAGTCGATGGTACGATTAAATCCTTCCAGGAGTTAAACC
Source organism: Aromia moschata (assembly GCA_029963805.1). Lineage (NCBI taxonomy): Eukaryota > Metazoa > Arthropoda > Insecta > Coleoptera > Cerambycidae > Aromia > Aromia moschata. The sequence continues at coordinate 13,812 of JAPWTK010001554.1, forward strand.
TCGAGCAGTGCGGCAGGGTTTAACTCCTCATGTGATTTACGCATTTATAAGCGTGGCTACTGCGTGTTTACTGTGGGCACCGAACATAAAAAAAACTAGAATGTCCACTCCTAAGCTCCACCCACTAATGCACTCTCCTTGCCCCCGTCCCGGATCTCATCGGTTGTCGGCGGCCGCGCTCATACCGTCTGTCTCAGCATAAAGCTGAAGTTCATTCGAGAGCCGCGAGCAGTTCACTATACCGGACGAGCGCAACGTTATAAACGAACGCAATAAAAAGCAAATTTAACGAAGTAAAAATAACAATTTTTGTGTTAATATTCAACGTGATTAAAAAATACATAAGAAAATCTTACCTTGTTCTCTTAACAAGCAAACTACGCCAGAAATACCACAGAAGGTTTTGGGTTAGATGTGATTTACTTGGATAAAGTTAAAGCACGAAATTTGAATTAAATATCTAGCTTATGCGAAATATTAAAGTCACCCCTAAAATCAATTTCACCCCATTTTACGGTATTGATCTGTACACCACCTAATGGGACTTAGTTTAGTTAGTTAGGGAGTTAACTCTACTTTTTTTAATACTCATTTTTAATTTTTAACTTTAATAAACTATTTTGGTTTTTTATAATTATTTTCGTATTTTTCAATTCGTGGTTTTTACAACTTCGTTCTTTACACTTTATTTCATTTCCATTTTTTCCTTCCTTTCCGATATTCCGATTTCCGATATTATAATTACCGATAACACCGAATATAAACTAGTTTATGTTCGGTGCCGATAAGAGAGTTAAACTCGAGCAAGGAGTTAAACCTCATCGTTCTTACTGCTCTTCGGGTTTTACTCCTTTATCGAGTGAAACAACAAGAGCTGCGTGAGGTTTAGATCATCGTGTAGTCGCTAGCTCAAGGGAGTTAAACTATATAAGAGTTAAAGGTTTCGACTCGGTAGATAGGTTCAATCGTTAGAGGATTTAATCGTTGAGGAGCAGTTGCCTCGCTACTCGGACATCTCGTGCTCGGTCATAGAGTAAAATATGTTTTCATCAAGCAGTTAAGTTTAAGAGCAACTCGCTCAGGATTTAATCGCCCTGCTATTATTTGAACATCCGTTTTTTTTTTAAATTGTCAAAATACACTAGGCGCAGAAATTAAGGGATATACAAAAAATCACAAATTTTTAGGTTATTTTCAAAGAGCTGTAACTTTTATTTTTGAAAAAAAAAAAAAAGGATATTTCCAAGTTCCAAGTTTCTAGTTTTTGGATCTTGAGTTTAAAATTTTTTAGCGTCAGCAGTTTTTGAGTAATTAAAAAACCATCGAAAACAAATTTTTCGAAATTTTTGCTTGTTTTTAAATCCACGGACCTCAATAATTTTTTCGATATGTTCATCATAAAGGTATTTTAGATAATTTAAGTATCTCTAATTTGACTTGTCACTGAACCCTGTACGATGATTTTTCGCTGAGTTATCGCCGTTAAAAGCAAAAATGTCATTGTTGAATTTGATAACACAGCTCGACCTGAAAAATGTATTTTGAGTAAGAATAGTCATTTCGCGTAGTTTGAGGGTAGCTGAATCCGAATCCGGCCTCAGAATTGCTCGATCATGTTAGTGTAATGACATATTAGGCGGGAAACCGCAAAACGCCAAAATAGGCCAGTCAATAGAGCTTTTTGACATGACACGATTGATACCTGAAATCCGACTATGGGATACTTTTAAGTTCAGTCCTTAGATGAGAACGTATATGAATTGGACTAGGAAATAGTTGCACTTTTCTTTAATCTTCTTCTTCTTAAGTGCCTATCCTCTGTGGATGTTGGCTATCACATTGGTCCAAATTATTTTATTCACTGCCGCTCTGAATAGAGCTGTTGATGTCATTCCGGTCCATGTTCGTAAATTTCGCAGCCTTTTTTTTTAATAACAAATTGAAAAATGGAGTTTTTTCAGTTTTTTCTTATAAGAAGAAAAGCTATTGAAGCAATTACATCGCATCCAATAGGAAAGTTGTAGAGAATTCAAAAACCTTTGAAATGAAAAAAAAAATCAAGTCAATCGGTACATTTTTCGCTGAGAAAACTCGGAAAAACGCAAAAAATTACCTTTTCTTAATAAATTCGTAATTCGAGTATTTTTTGCATTAGAAGAGTCAATCTTGTGGGAAAATGTAGGTAATATCACGAAGAATAAGTGTGCAAAAACTGGATTATGTCCGATGAATAGTTTTTTGCACAATAGTCGAATAAAGTTTTTTATATCGTATTTTGAATATTCCATAACACGTCGAGCGATAGATTAAATAACATTTCTCGACGGATTCGGAAACTACAGAGTGTAAGTTACAATTCGTCCATTTACTTTGTTTCATTTACATGCCATTAAATTGGTGTAAAACGCCTTTGAACACCGCGCGAAATTTGCTGGTCGCTGCCGCCGCTTCCCCCTCGCTCCCCGCCACCTACACCTCGCTCGGCTGTCAGCGCGCCGCTGAACATTTCGCGCGGGGTTCAGAGACGTTTTACACCAATTTAATGGAATTTAAATGAAACAAAGTGAATGGACGAATTGTAGTTTACACTCTGTAGTTTCCGAATCCGTCAAGAAAATGTTATTTAATCTATCGCTCGACGTGTTACGGAATATTCAAAATACGATATAAAAAACTTTATTTGACTATTGTGCAAAAAACTATTCATCGGACATAATCCAGTTTTGCACACTCATTCTTCGTGTGACCTATTACCATAAATTTTCCCACAAGATTGACTCTTCTAATGCAAAAATACTCGAATTACGAATTTATTAAGAAAAGGTAATTTTTTTCAGTTTTCTCAGCGAAAAATGTACCGATTGACTTGATTTGTTTTTCATTTGTGATGCGATGTAATTGCTTCAATAGCTTTTCATCTATAAGCAAAAAACTGAAAAAACTCCATTTTTTTTCACTAATTTGTTATTAAAAAAAAAAGTGCAACTATTTCCTAGTCCAATTTATATACGTTCTCATCTAAGGACTGAACTTAAAGTATCCCGCAGTAGGATTTCAGGTATCAATCGTGTCATAAACTCACCTTTTCAAGCTCTATTGACTGGCGTAAAAGTAGCGGGAATGAAAATCGCTTTTCTGTCTTAATGACATATTAGGCAGGAAACCGCAAAATCAACGCATCAATACAATCGTTCGGCGGCGCGGCAGGGGGATGGGACCTGGAGGTCTTCTCCTTTTGTCATCAGTTGTGGTTTAACTTTGTAGCATGGAGGTCGCACATTTTGTTAATATAGTATCTGCTTGTGCTGCTGAAGCTGGCCTGTTGAAAGCACCACGAATTCGCAGATATGCAGTGCACCCGTATAACAGTGTACGTTCGAGGAAGTGCCCCAAATTTTTGGAAGACATTAGAAAGCACCCCGATAAATTGTACCCCGATAATTTGTACGGGTCCTTGTCAAAATCACGAAACACTGAGTTCAGGGTGCGACTTGCACTTGCAAGTCGCAACCCGCAGCGGTTGAGTAGACAATTTGTCATCAGCCGTTAGTTTGTGTATGTTTTTCCCGCCCAAACTGCAAAACGCAAAATCGCTTTCCCGCCGACAAGACGCGGGCTAAATTTTGCCGTCGATCGCAGCGGTAAGCTGGAACGTAATATGTCTTTGGTCATTGAGATTGCACTGCTGGCGGTTTTCAAGCGCGCCGCTAGTTTTAGCGTTTTTGCAGTTTCCCGCCTAGCGTTTTTTGCACTTTTAGGTTAGGATATTTAAAAAACCTGACGCGATAGAGCATTTCTGAGGATTGAGGATTCAGCGATCGGATTCGGATTCAGCGACCCTCAAACTACGCGAAATGACTATTCTCATTCAAAATACATTTTTCAAGTCGAGCTGTGTAATCAATTACTCGGGAAATAATGAATGTACAGAAAATTCAAGTAGGGTTTGAAAACTGCAAAGTATCTTTCCAAGTAATAGTCATTGGTTTTTTCTGAAACAAAATTGTCGATTGAAAAAAACCTGCATAATTAGGGATATTTGCATAACTTGGCATCAGTGGCGGCTGGTGATAAAGGGCACAGGGGCACGTGCCCATCCCAAATTTCAATAGAAAATATTTCTTTTGTGTTTTAATTTCTTATGTGAGTTTACTCTAATTACTGTTACAATAATATCAATTAATTGTATACGACAAACTATTCATATTCTAATTTTTATCACATATATATGACAGACTATCGATCGAGCACCGAGCCACCGTAATCTGAATTAATCGCATTTCTCGCGCGTGGGCGAGGGCACACAGTTTCCCAGCCCTCGTTTTTAATCGGGCTTTTCGGTGACTGGTACAGTTTGGAGACGATTGCAGCAGACAGACGTCGTTAAATCGTTCGAAAATCAGCTGAACGGGTCACACTTGTTGAGTGACCTTTTTTTAGGGATTGTTTATTTTCTTCGCTGAGAAGTGTGTTTTTACTGCTTTTGATTGTGAATCGTTTCAAAAATGAATTCGGTGGACTTTTTAGTGACTAATAAAGATATTACATACGAGATCCGAACGGAAATTAAACGGTTAGGAAGGCCGATACCCGATTTGATTATTTCCAAAACAGACGTAGGAAAATCGCCAAATTATTCACGAAATTTTAATAGTAGTGTCTACGACAGATTTAAGTGGTATATTTGTTTAGTGATGTGTGACAACCAAAGGGCATGGAGTCAAGAAGGGGTGAGTGATTTAAAAACATTTAAATGAACGAGCTAAGAAACATGTTAGCTACAATGAAAAACGTTTACATAACATCTTAGATTTTAGTGTGTTATTTTATCGTGAAAATATAAGACGTCACAATGAAAATGTGGATAAAAACACATATTTTAAACCAAATAATTAATTGTATTAAATTTTGTGAAACAAATCCAGGACTTTAATGAAAAGGCGATTAACATTTTTGTGAACAATAAGGACAGGTGACCTGATTTCCTCTACAAATAACGGTAATTTTAATCACATGTTGCCACCCATTATTTTAATATATTTAAGCCTTCAATTTTCGTGATTAAATATTATTTCAAAAAAGCTACCAAATCCCAAAAATTATTATTGTGAGTCTATATTTTTATATAAAAGAATTTTTCATTGAAATTCTGAAGTGTCAGTAAAACGCATGACCTTGAAAATTTTAAAAATTTTCAGGTCATCGCCTGCGGTGCCATTGGAAGCTAATGAGTAATCCTACTGACACACCCTGTGCCCATCCATGTAACACACCCACGAGCCGCCACTGCTTGGCATACCTTTGCAATTCAAAGCGCTACGGTTTTCCTTCCATAGTGCTCGGAATGATTGAAATTGTCGTTTGTACTAAAAATCAATGTAAGGATCGATTTTTCCCTTTTTTGTTCTTTCACGTTTTTAAGTTAAATAGTGTTTTAGCAATAATTGATATTTGCATTATCAAAAACCGTTAATTCTTGTAAAAAAAAATGAAAAAAACGTTATTTTAACATTTTTTCACAATCACAAAAACACAATCGTCAAAAACCATTTGATTTTTTTGACCGCTTTCATTAAAACATGTTTTTTTTTTTAAATTAATCCACAGACATCGATATTAGAAAATTTTGCCAGCGAAAAAAATCTAACGATTTTTTTTGATGAATGTGAGCATTATGGGTATGTTAAAAAATATTGAAAAAAAAAATTTTTTTTTAAATTTTTTTTTGCATTTTTTTATGGTACTTAACGGTTTTTTGACAATGCGAGTATGAATTATTACTAAAAAAAAAAACGTTTTTAATTTAAAACAATGAATAAAAAGTGAAAAATCGATCCTTACATTGATTTTTAGCACAAACAATTTCAATCATTCCAAGCACTATGAAAGAAAAATCACAGCACTTTAAAACTATCAGGTTTCTTTGGGGTATTTTAAGGTTGAAAAATTGCATTCAATATCCTTAGTCTATCCATTATTTGCAAAGTTATGCCAAGTTATACAAGTATCCCTAATTATGCAATTTTTTACCTCTTTTCAATCAACAATTTCGTTTTGATTTTCACTACTATTTGTAAAAGATACTTTGTAGTTTTCAAAACCCTACTTCAATTGTATACGTTTATTATTTCTCGATTAGGGTAAGGCGGGGCTAGTTGAGCAATTTTTCACTTGATCGGTCATAGCTCCGCAACGATAAAGCCTTAATGGCTTGTTATGCATACTGATGGGTAAGTAATTTATCCTTTTCCAAAAGTGTCTCTAGTAATTTATTTCTAACAAATCGCATTTAAGAGCTACAGCCGTTTAAGCGAAGAATGTCAGAGATGCAAAGTTGAGCAAGGGTAGGGGGGCAAATTGAGCAGTTAGAAATTCTAGCCAAACCTTGGCTATAATATTTACTACATATGAAATAAAAATTTCTATTTGACAAATAACTTTTTATTTATAGTCTTCTGATATAACAGCGAAACTAAAAGTAATTTGGTGGCTGGTGGCTGGTGGTTTCTGGCTTTCGAACAGATAGCTCCGGATTTCGTTTTAGAAACATCGTAAGCCATTCTTTTCCGGCCATCTCATTTGTATTCGTTTTCTCTCATTAGTACTCGTAGGCAAGGTGACGAAAAGAACGTCTTTCGGGGAATATCCATAGAAGATTGATGCCATTTGCACAAGTATTTTTTTTAAAGAATCCTCTTGCGTGGGAGAAAATACTTGCCCCGGTTTTGCATAACCCATTGATGAATCACCACTTTCAGACTCTAATTTCTCCAAAAACCTTGTCAAAGTCATCCGTTTGACATGGAATTCTTTGGCGGCGAGATTCACACTTTATCCTTCATCACTGGCAGCCTTTACAACATCATTGCAAGTATTGAGTAGAACCTGATGTTTTCCTTTTATAAGTCCGTATCATAAAATAATATAAAAAACATACATTACTATTATTACTATTCCCAACCTGAAATTGTTAGAATTATATCCAAAACCTTTATACATATCAAAAATATGCTAAATTGATGGAAATTTAACACTTACCTGACTGAAAACGGATAATATTTGACTCGTACAGAAGAAATATTCCCATTTACTATTTTTTTACTTTTTGGTCGCAAAATAAACAAAGCGTGCGTGTCTTTCGACAAGTCGTCACTGGCGGTCGCACGATGAGTTCCCCCCTCCGCGACCGCTTCTTTCCGCCATTTGATGCGTCAGTGTGCGGTGTATAGTTTCTGAGATATTTCGATTGCCCACTTACACCTATGCTCAACTAGCCCCGCCCTACCCTAATTGATTACACAGCACCACAAAAAAGTGAAATGTATCTCTGACCAAACTTGGTGGATTACGTTTTGGGGTCACTGAATCCGAATCCGAAGCCCGTTTTGCCCCACCGCGTCACAATTTTTTTATCCTCAATAAGCTGCGGAAAAATGGCAAAAAATGACAAAAAACACTCTAGAACCCAATCAAACGTCATAACCCAATATTTTAACAACTTCATACCTCTAATCCCATAACCCTCACATCAATAATCCCACAGACCCCAATTAACCACAAACCAAATTTGTGCAGTCATCCTATATTTTAGCCATAAATGGCCAAAAAATGGTCGACAAATCGCTTCATAAATGGTCGAAGAATGAAGGATTTCTACCAGGAAACTGCAGGCCAGACACCTAATAACCCAATAACCCAATGGCCCCATTTTTAAGTTAATAACTTCGAAATACCACGCTGTTAGTCCGATCGCGACCAAATTCAACAGCACTTGAAACCACTTTAATTGTAATGCATGTCAATTTCATCGAAATCCGATGAATAAAAATGCACTTATGGTGGGCCAAACGAAATTTTAAATTTTAAACGAAGTTTTAAATCCTAACTACCCCTAACTATCCATCGGGTCAGTCCTAAAATTTAACTGTAAGGAATACTTACGAACACCAATATTTATGCAAAATTTCATCTCAATTCGATCATTACAACGCGAGTTATAATGCGTTAAAGTCTGCGTACACACAAACGTACATACTTATGTACGTACATACGTACATACATACGTACGTACATACATATGTACATAGTGCGTGTAATATGGCTAGTATTTACTAAATCTTCTAGCTAATTCAGAAGTCGTGAGAAGCTATAGTTAACGAAGTACTTCGAGCTGTGAAAAAGAATAAAGAACTCACGTTAATGAAGAACTCCGAAACTTAAGAGGCAAAGGGATTCACAAGAGTCAAGCACTATAATTTCGTAGTGTTATTGTGGGTTAATGGGGTCTGGCCTTTGCTTTGGCTCAGCTACCTAATTCTAGGCATGGGGATGAGTCTGAGATTCGGGGGTGTCAGTCTCCTGTGCGGCATTTCGAAGTCATTAACTTATAAAATGGGGCCATGGGGCTATTCGGTTATTGGGTTATTAGGTGTCTGGCCTGCAGTTTGCCCCTGGTAGAAATCCTCCATCTATGAAGCGATTTTTCGACCATTTTTTGGCCGTTTATGGCTAAAATACCCGTTTTGGATGACTGCACAACTTTGGTTTGAGGTTATATGCTTAATTGGGGTCTTCAGGCTTATTGATTGTAAGGGCTATGGGATTAGAGGTATGAGGTTTTTTGAAAGTATTGAGTTATGAGATTTGATTGTGTTCTAGAGTATTTTTTATCGTCTTTTGCCATTTTTCCGCAGCTTATTGAGGGATAAAAAATTGTGACGTGATGGGACAAAACGGACTTCGGATTCGGATTCAGCGACCTCAAAATTATGTAGTCCACCAAGTTTGGTCAGAGGTACATTTCACTTATTTTTTTTTGTGGAGCTGTGTTATCAAAGTCAACAATGATATTTTTGCTTTGAACTGCGATAACTCAGCGAAAAATCATCGTACAGACCTCAATATTATGTCAAATTAAAGAGAATTAAATTATCTAAAGACCTTTATGATGCACATATCGAAAATTATTGAGGTCCGTGGACCTTTTAAAAGACAAGCAAACATTTCGAAAAAAAAAAACATTTTTTCGATGTTGTTCTTATGATTAGGTACTCAAAAACTGCGGACGATAATCTCAAGATCCAAAAACTAGAAACTTGGAGCTTTATTTTCCTTTTTTATCTTTTTCCCTACGACCATTTTGCCCCAAGTTGCAGCTCTTTGAAAAACCACCTGGAATTTTCACTTATAGATGTAGACATACATATCTATAAGTGAAAGACAACAATCTGGAATAAAATACATCATTTCATTAATTTAATGATGGTTTTGGAAAAAGCACCAAGGCAGGTCGATTTTCAGGTCGACTTCAAAACTTTCTTCCCTCCACTGTTCGAGTTACGACGTGAACAACTTTTGTTGCCACCACCTTTTTTATTTTGCACGATTTTATTTTGTAATAAAAATACAATTTGCATTTTTATTTTGCTAATAGTTTCTGAATTATAATATAAATATAGTATTAATAAAATAAGTACCTGGAATTACAATAAATAAGTTGAAAAAACGCGAGTTTTTTTTTTTTTTAGAGAAGTAGCATACAGAAATGGCGGTAAAAGTGCAAACCCTTTTTTGCTATCGGATTTCTCTAAATCTCCCAGGCCCCGTGATGCTTGATTTTCACTCCATAAAGGTTACGCATACGAATGACTAAAAGCGTAACACAGGATTTTGCCTTAATCATCCTCTGAAAGGGAGTGGGATTTAGAGTTTAAAAATAGAATCCTTTCCGTGTGCTGTGTATATCTCCTCTCCATTACATATGTATATTAGGGTGGTCCAAAAAAATTGTTCTTCCGGCCCTAGGCTTAAATCATAGTATTTGATTATTTATTACTAATTCCAGAAGATTAGCTCATTTAATTAAGTTTTAGAGGTCGCTCATTGGTGTTTTATTTTCCCATTCAAATTACATGGGAAATGCGTCATTATTCGTTCGTGGTGCCGTTTCGCAGAACAATTAAAGACATTTATGGCAGCTCATATTATTTTCTGGTAGTCGGGGATCGTATAAAACATTTTCAGTGTCGGCAATGTAGGTCTCTTTGTATTCTATTGGAATTTTTTATTGGAATTA
>JAPWTK010001555.1:0-23831 GCA_029963805.1 Aromia moschata
GGGGTGGCCGAGAAACGGTTATCGCCCCTACTCACCTCGTAATAACTCAACCTCTGCTATAATATTTTTATAGTTCGGAGTGAATTCAGAGTATTTAAGTATGTAATATGTGTCTGAGTTTATATTTATATCCAGCACTGTACTATCCCATGAATAAAATAAAAAACAGCACTGATTTCCAATGATGTAAAAGACCTGATGAAAAAAAAAAAAAACGGAAATTGTAAAACATCATCAAACATTTCGTCTGTAAATGGAAAAACGAGGAGCAATAAAAAAGTAAATAGAACAGAAAAATTATGTTTAACTGTGTCAAACATTCAGCGTTTTTCAAAAAAAAAAAAACGCCATTTAGAGTAGAATGATTACGGAGCTCGCGTGAAGCCGAATTCGAGAATTAATTCCATGATAAAATACTGGAATATAAACAGAGGACCTCGGGAGGAGGACGCCGAACACGACGGCGACGACGATGCTGCGACGCGACACTTCCTTCCAACATTTTAAAGTACTCGAGCCCGTCATTGTTACACGATAATCACGTAAGGCCCTGGGATTTCATAATTTACTTCTGCCACTTAGGACTCGCGTTCCGCGCCCCCGCCCCCTCCCCCCCCGTTAAGACGAACGAACTCATTTTCCCTGCCGGTGGCGCGGTGAGGCATTGTTTTCGAGTTCCGTTTCAGCGTCTCATCCGCGCGAGTGCTCTATTTTAGAGCGACGGCGGACCCGCGTGCTCGGTGGCGGTTTTCCCGTTTCGTACGGGTCTCAGGTTTGAGACGGTTCTTGCTCTACGCGTCGTTTGTCAGGCGTACACATCGCATCGTCGCCTTTCGCACGTTGTGTTCTATCTTTATAGGAAAACCTATACGACTTAAACAAATACAACACTACAGTAAAGTACAATATGTGTCACGATTTCAACATATGTGGACATTCAGTGGCAAAAACTGATCTGCTAGCAACAAAATGGCATCTAAAAACTATTATTTGGGGGGGGGGGGGGGGGCGTTCAAGGTTTAAGTAACGCAATTTTTGAAGATTTTTGAACCTCCCTCCCCCCATGTAACGCGCCGTAACGTTTTCTGTACCCCCCTCCCCTCCTTAAACGTTACGTACCAACCAAGTGATCATTTTTACCTAAAAGTCACAGCCAATTTTGTGCAACACCTTTCCTTAGCTCAATTGGCTAAGCTGAAGAAAGCTATTGACCGTAGCTCCGGCAGCACAGCGGTCAAGGAGTAGGTTCCCCTGGTTATGAAAAACTTTGATCGTGGCTTTGGGCGCCAGATATTTTTAAATAAAAATACCAAAATGTACTCTAGTTCGACAAAGGTAACGAGAAGATGGTTGAAAGCTTTCTTGGTATAGATGGAGACAGAATAAAATTCAAATATAAAACAATAACAAATATATATTACCCAAAAAAATTTTTTGTACAGTTTAAAATGACTAGGTTAACGGAGCACTGATTTTACAACTTTACTTGGACCGGCAGGGTACAATGAACGGTCTTACTTAAACCCAGTGGAGAGTGGCTTCCGGAGGTGGTGCGGATGATCCTGGAGTTGCTACCGGCAGTACTGCGGTGACTTTTGCTACTTCAATCCTACTTGTACGCCACTGGTCGAGGTGTTCGTTCCCTGGTTGTTGGCCGTTTGTCCAGAAGGTGTCACATACAAAATTGAAACAAACAGAATCAGTGCTGTTCTACTGAGAGTTCGAAAACAGTGGGTATCTGTTAAGTTGAGTAATATAATCCAAAGAGTGATTAATCATATAAAATTTACAAGGCTCAGGTAATTAATTAATCAAAAATTTGCAACAATATGACCCAAAAGAAAAGTTAACAAAAACAAAACCCCTACTTAAGCTGCGACCTCAAGTTTCAGCCACGCCACTGTTTGCGATAAATAGAGCAATTAAAAATCAAGAAGATTCATAAAAAAAAATCAGACAGTTAACACTTGCTGCTTCACGGTACGGAAAACTAAAGAAAAATCTAAATAAAAATTAGCACTTTCGTCAGCGACGAACAGAGACAGTTAGGCACCTGTAGACATAATAATGTCTACATAATGTACCGCGTTTGCGGTAATAATAAATAAAACAAGAGATTTCTAACTCGCAATACATGATATGTTGTTTATTTTATTTATTCATATTGTTATTTAATAAACAAGCACACATAATGAAATAAACATTTGTTTAAGTTTAAAATATGTTAAAATGGGCTCAACTTTGTCCTAATAGGTACACTTTTACTACTAATCTTACACTTAATTACGCCGTTTTCCCTGACTTGGCCCTGTATATATAGAGGCACAAATTTTAGGCGTTCTTTTCAAGTGCGATAAAAAATAAAAAACAACTTTATCATCCATTTTCCGCCAGATATTTATTGATATTTTAAGAATAGGTATACAAAAAAAAAATTAAAATGAAAAAAGTTACAGGCTGGTAAAGGGGAGAGTAAAAATAGGGTGCGTCCTGGTTGACACGATTCCAACCATTCTAGTCATCTGAATCAAAAAAAAAAAAAAAACTCTTAATTAGTAAGGATGTCGTTGAAGCCCCTACCTCAGAGAAAATTTTTTTTTCGAAAAATTGCGACGTGAAAAGAGTCATTTTTTGCCCTTAGTTTTTCACAGTGTTTAATTTTTTAAACATAGTAAAAAAATAAATTTGACATAAATCTGGTAGGGGCAATAGAGGGTTATATAGAGAAGGTTAGTACCAAATCAGGTAAATCGGTTCATTAGAACTTGAGATATCATGTCAACCGTGTAAAAAAAGTAGTTTTTAGAAAATTGCGTTTAATGATTTGAGCAGTTTGAGGCAGTCAGGATAAGTCAAAGGCCGTCAGAGTCATATAATGGAGTATACAACTGATTTAATCGACGATTCCTGATCCAAAAATAGGCCTTCAGGTATACGTATGTATATGGAGTATAAAGTGGTTTTTATGGGGAGATCCATCCTCAGGTAGTCTATATAGGGGAATGTGTATCGTCTATTGTTCGATTCGCTCCGGCAGGACCGGTTAGCTGCCGCGTCAGTAAAGTAGCTACAACTCCTTAAATAATTGGAATTTTGAAATTTCCTTTGGAGGGTGTATTCTTAAAGGTCTAAATTTTGAAAACATGCAAAAAAAACAAACACGATTTTTTCAAAATTCTAGACCAGAATACCCCTTAAATAGATTAAAGAAATATTGTTAAACACGAAAACACCTCCCAATAAGTCAGAAACGAAGTGTTGTAAAATGGTTACAGTAACACATGTCCGTAGTACCATAATAATGCTTCTTAGCTTAATTTTTCATTTGGCAAAACAATTTCGAAATAAATTGGAATATACTAGGAAAATCGCGTTCCACAATTCAGAGGGTGGTTGAACTACAGCAACTGTAGTTTCTGAACTTTGATCGAGATGTCCAAAAATTTTTACACACCATGACGATATTGTATAGGTATATTGTATAAGGTATATTGTATAGGTATATTGTCCGTCAAGTTAAAAATAGCCTTAAAAGATTAGTGCCGTAAAACTAGCAGGTAGTGTGGAAGCATCGACGCCAAAAAAACATTCAGGGTTGAAACAGTAAGGAATTTAAGAAGGTCTACATATTAGTAATTATAGACTATCCATTCTAAATTGAAAATAGGTACTTATACTAGGTAGGATAAGGATATATCAGTTTACTGACACTTTGTATGGAACTCAATACGTGTTTCATTCTGATCTATTACCAGTATAGACCGTATCAGTAGTCCACGTTGATTTGACGGCGGCTATTACTTAAGAAGTGGGCGAATCCACAGTTCATTGGTCATTTGTCTACTCTGGTTATAGGAAAATGTCACCAGACACCACATGTAGTCGACCCAGTTGATTACGTTGGCGGTAAAACACGGGTTATAACCATGCTATCTTTGACCGACTGTATACAAAAAAAAACGTTGTTTTTGTGAGTGTTTTGATGCTTTATATTCTGTGCGCGTACAATAACGGCGAAGTGGGTTTTTGAAAGGTTCAAATTGTACAAATTTTATTTTATTTGCGTCATAATTCGGAATCATAAAAAACCGATATTTTAAATCAATACCTCTTTCATAAACATGGCTTTCTAGAGGCCTTTCGAAACGGATGAAAATAACGTAGCTTCAGATATAACCAGCGAAAATGTCGAAATGGTCTGAGTACGATGAATTTAAAAATAAAGACTTAGATTGTCAAAGTCAGCGTATTATTTTAAACATATATGAATGCCTAAAAGCGACGTTAATTACTTATTATTACCTATCCCTAAAAGTTATTATTCGAGCACGCCCATGGAATCATAAAGTTGCACCAGTTTTTTGTTCCCCAGGCGTATTTATCATATTCAATTCAGAATAGATGGACTATACTGTCAGTAATTACTACAGGAAAGTATGAGAACGATTAACCTTGATTTCTTTCTGTTTGTCTACTGATAACGCACGCCATAATAATTATTTAGGTTTTTACAGTGGGGCATGTTTATAGTAATCCTGAATTTGTTGATATGCTATTAGTATACGGAGAGTGTCACCCAGTTACTGCTGCAATTGTCTATGGGGTTACATGAAAAGTTTAGGTGTATAAGACTGTAGTGTACACAGTGGAAGAATTATGTGAACACATAGGAAATGCCGCGGAAATATGGTAAAGATAAAACAATTATGTACGGGTAAGTAATATTCCAAAAAAGAAACATTTGCCCCACTCAAAGCATTGGCAGTACCTACTTTAGATCCCCGAAATTAGCAAAAATTAGCTTCTGTTTACTTACTTCCTTTAGTAATTGTTCAGAACCCTCTTGAGCTTTGAAAATACTACGTCGCGTTTATAAGCGTATTTGGATAACTTAAAGCCAGATAATTTAATGGTTTAGTTTTCTTATTTCATTTCTAGTAACATTAATTCCATGAACGGAGTGAATAAAGTCAATTCTGATGAGATAGTGTCCTAATTGGTTGGTCTATTATACCCACTTGGGCCAACTGAACACTTAAATTATTTTGTGATCCACTCCCTGCTAGATATATTTTCAGCAATAACTATTTTCTCTAGTGTTCGAAGAAAATTAAGAAAGCATTTTATCACTTAATTATAAATCACCAAACAAATGCCATACAGGTATCACCAAACAAATGGTATACTGTGCATACAGAGTCAAACTGACAATGTCATTAAAAAGTTTAGTGACCTGTGTTAATTATTCATCTTGTTACAATTATTTCTCTTTTTTTTTGAGACACAAAATTAAGAACCTAGTAACTGTATGTTAATTCCACATCAAAAAGTATCTCTTCTGAAAAATAATATTGGAAATTGTAAATTATATGAAACCTAAATAAAAGGCCATCAAAGCAAACCCATTATTTGCCGCTGTGTAACTAAACTGTTCGTCAAAGTTAGCGTAACACTCTTTAGATTAGCGTCATTTGCCTTTTATGCGAGTTAGGGTTTTGCGGTTTTTAAATTTCGGTAGCCTATTGGGTTGATTCTTATGCTGTGAAGTCACTACACCGTGACTTAAACCACACCCCAAAAACAAACCCCATGTCGAAATATGAATTCACAAGGATTTGACACTTCCGAGACTTACGGGATGGAGTAAGAAGGTCGCTGTTGCGTAAAAACGCCATCCCGGTACACACTAAGACCTCCTCAATGAGTTCTGTCCATTTGGCCGTTGTCCCATTTCCAGACACCGTAAGCCATCCCTTTGCATTTATAGTGGGTTTTGCGTGGTTTGACCTTTGTTGGGCGAATCCATTGATCCTAATGCTACTAAATAAATAGATGTGGGTTTCCACAACTCGGTTTCACCCTTTGACAACTCAAGCCCACACCCTCCAGGCCACATCTACACCGACCCCATGTCTCACGAATTTAGCGGTTGTGGATTCACACAAGTGCAAAGGAAAGTTACACATTTTTCTTTAGAATTTTCACCCACTCAAGAAATTTTGCAGGGGGTCAAAAAAGAGGGTGATGGGATGCAAAAAAGAATTTGAAGGAGGCGGACTACTCGAGGTGTGCCGAAAAGAGTTCGGGCATCCTCAGAAAGACTTTCTGCGTCACCCCACGCATCAAGACCTGCTTACAACCCTTCAAAGCGTCACATTTTCAGGGGGTGCGTTGGAGGTGGAATTTCGCTTTTAGCGCTCAATCAGCCGTCCTCAGTGGGTCTTGTCAACTTCGATAGCTTTCTCATGAATTCGAGACAAAACGACATACTTGCAGCCTCATACAGGGGCGGAAATAGAGGGTGGGTGGGGGGGAATCGGTGTAGTGTGGCCTGGAGGTGTGCTTTGTGTGATTTTCCCTGCTTTGTGTGAGTTGTCAAAGGGTGAAAGTGTGACAAAGGACGAGTTGTGACACCCCACACCAATTTATTTGACAACATTAGGATCAATGGATTCGCCCAACAAAGTTCAAACCGCAAAACCAGTACATTGCAAGTTTACGGGATCAAAATGTGTTGCAGAAATGGGATAGCGACCAAATCACAGAACTATTGGGGGTCTTAATTTTGCCAAAATGGAGTGGATGCCTGACAGCGTCCTCTTATGTCACATTTCGTAAGTTTTTGAATTGCCATCAAAATCTTGTGCAAAAATATCAATATGGGGTTGGTTATGGGAGTGGACGGCGAACCATTTAATTCACAGCGTAGTGATGGGCATCAAATCAACCCAATGGGCTACCGAAATTAAGAACTGCAAATGGCGCAATCTAAAAACTGTTACGCTAATTTTGGCGAGCAGTTTAATTGTACGTGAGGGGCAAGTGGAGCAACACGCATAATTCCAACTGAAGGAATACAGTCACATTTATTTTACTTATAAATGTTATATAATGACATTTAAACTGTATAAAAAAAACTCAAAACTATATTTATTAGAAGCCGAAAACACGAAATAACCAGAATATCTTATGCACAGTTGTTTCCGCATCTTATTGTATTTAGACAATGCGCTAGTTTATTCTACTTACATGCCATATGTAACGTTTGAGGAAGCGCAAAAAAGGGACCACAAAGGCAAGCAGTCTGAATTACACCTCTGATCTTAATATCCCGTTGTCATGCCTTAACTTCACTTTATATTTATGAAGTTTACGCTGTGTAATTCGGGTTCGGTTCGGGTGTCTTTTTGAGGCGGCCCTTTGTGGTGTTTTGTGTATTTTTTTATGTTTAGTAAAAGTTTGTGCTCAACTATAAATACATACATGTAGTTATATATTGCATTCAAAATAATCTGTATATGTGCAAACATTCAATCTATTGAGAAGTTAGATTCTCGTTTTTTTTTTTATTTTTTTTTTACGATTTAGGACTAATCAGGTTGACCGCAAAGACAAAACATTTTTGTTGGTGGTTGACTAGCAGAAAATATCTTCTAGAAAAAACACACCTCTTGTATAGATAAACTAACCGTTTAATTGTAGTTAAATATTCTGCTGCGAAGTCGGTGTGTTACAGAACTAGAAACAGTAATAAGAGAAGGAGAGCTGACTGATGAACACGCGGAGAAAGAGAAAGAGATTATGCGTAGAGGTTTTAGACCCTCGTTATTTCCTATCGTGTGCTCACAGGGAGAAGATTAAATGCACAAACAAGACTGCGACACACTGGGAACTATAAATACGATTATGTATAATACATAAATAAATTTACATTCTTATTAAATATGCATTAAAACTACCGCAATGGAAAAGTGCAGAGGAAACAAATAGGATTTTCGATTCAAGGGCGTACCAGAAATAACTTCTTGGGCTTAAGGCAGATATCGGAGGATATTTGCATTATTTTTTTATCACCATTTATTATCACCATTTTATATTTTTTTTTAAACGTCATTAATTTGACAATATCTATAAAGTGAGGTCATAATATTAAAAAAATTAACTCGATATCTAAATGCTAGGACAGTCCCATTTTTTTTTTCAAAATTGGACTGTGGGAATGGGGACCTCATCCATGTTTTTCAAAAAAAGGTACTTTTTTCCATAAATGCCATTTCCAGACTCTCTGTTGTTTTCGAGCTATAATATATGATTTTCTGGAGGTTTTTTCTGGAACAATTTATCGTTGATATTAGGTATAAATGGACCTGGAAATGAAGTTAATTGAAAAATGTGTCTGAAAATTAAATGGACCTGTCCGAGTATACCTTTTATTATTATTATTTTTTCCTAAAATTTGTTTTACAAAATTCGATTTGTAGAATTTATTCCAAAATTTACAAACCCTGTATAATGTTAATATACTATATTCACTTGAATAACACGATACATTCTTGTGAGCAAAATTTTGCACAATTAATTCGTGTGCTTTACTAGACCGTTAGGTGTCATCCGAAACGTGTTTTTCAAAAAGTAAAATACCTAATAGTGAATTTGGAGGTAGACTTACCTATTCTCAAAAAGTCAACAGTTGGCAATTTGAGAATCAGTTAGCATGACCTTGCATTTAGTTTTTAATGGTAGGTACAGTTATTTTTAGTAATAATAATATTTGTGTTTTGTATCTCATAATATTCCTTTCCAATTTTCTTAAAAACTTTTAAATACAAGGTGGTATATTTTTTATGTGGTCGTTTTAAATAATACTAGATTTACTAAAACCAACACCAAAAATAGGGGATCGCCATTTAAAAAAAATGGAGGATGACGTCATCTTTCAAACACAGTTGACTGTCTCTCAAACAAAATTTGACCTGTTTCGGAATTTCTTTTGCAAAAATTTGCTTGTTTCAGTTTTATTGAATTTGAGCAGTATTATTCCTCAAATTCTCCATATCTAGTTCCGCTCTATTCATAATTTGTACATGGAGTTTGTTATTTATTTGTTTTGTCTACAAATTTTGGAACGGTAGCTACAACAAACACAGTTACCAAACTGTTTTTGGTTATGTATAACCAAATTTTTACGAGATAACAGACGATGTATTCCTCAAAAATTGATGTATTGAAGGAACATCACCCACGCATATCAAGTTTTTATCATTCACGCCTGTGAATTTAGATTGAAGTTTATAATCATCACAGTCATCACCCCTCGCGCATTTCTTCTCTCTTAGAAAAAGGCGAAACTAATCTATCGACGTACTGAACAGGGCTGTTAAAATTAATCGAGTCCGGAGGGCATGATAAACCGACTTTTTCTAGGATTACTCGTAATTCAAAATTATAGTTCTGTTTAAATCCAAATTTAGTACAAAAGTTGAAGTGATTTAGATTAAGATTAATTTTAAACACAAATAGTAAAATAAGGGAAACAATAATTACTTAAATAATCCTAATTATGGTGGGTTTGAATTTACTGGACTCTATCGTCTCTTCCGATCCATGGATGTTTGACCTGTGTCTTCTTCACATGTATCCTCTTCTAGATATAAACGTCACTTTCTATAGAACTTTATATCAATAATATATCATCTTCGACTTTAATACCGCAACTTTAGAAAGCATAATTTCATCAAATTCATCTTGAAAGATAATGAGGCATGTTTGATTATTCTCGTAAGCTTCGTCCTAATACGATATTTATTTTATGTACTAGGTAATCAACACCTCTCCCCTTTCTTGTTCTCTGAGAATGGGCTTTGCTACAGAGCCTTTAGCAATTATTCTCTGGCGCAATCTCCTTAAAATCGTGCGTCTCTCAAGTAGGTATTCGTTAAAGCTCTCCTCAAGTATGTACAATAATCCGGAGATCCGCAGCTTTCCTGTGGCGTAGAATGTTCTGGAACGAAAGTATATTAGCTGTTTTATTTGTCGTCATGAATTCATTTTTTTTGTGATAAATGTTTTATCCTCTAAAACACGATTCTGTATAGAGGTGACTACACATTTAATTGCAAGCTTGGCAAGGATGCATGATTTGTAAGGTTATGAACAATTTTTCTCGACAGCAACACGTAAAAGTATGCTTTGAACAAGAGTCAATTTGTGTGTAGACCAAAGAGACGATGTCGAGCTCGTTTTGGTGGTATTTTTTTGTTCTATACAAAAAAAAATATGCGAAATTGAGTGTCCTCATCCTCCAAAAAAGTCAAAAAAATGGTAGACCAAAGCGTGGACTCATACATTTTGTATCAATCCCAGAACTACAGGATTCTTCAACCCTGTTTTTTTTTTCTCTTTGATAACACAGGCACACAAAATAAAACAAATCAAACCCCGAGTCCAAACCACTTATTCTATACGTATTTTGGAGCTCTGAATCCGAATCCGGGATTAGTGTGGGTGGGTTATCTCAAAATCCCGAAAAACGGTCAAAATTGCACCATCATGAAGGCAAACGGAATTATCGCTTCATTCAAAATTCATTTCACGTGTCTTGTTAGTCGTCGCAAAGCATAGGTAGGTATGCAAAAAAGTGGCCAAAATTAGCAAAAGTATCGCTTTTTGTGACTCCAATAGCTCATTTTTTTATGTTTTTTGGGTTGCCAAATTCGTATTCAACATAATTTCCAGCTAAGGTATGCACATTGTGTTATAAACATGCGAAAAAAAATGCAATAAAAGATGCAAGATAATGAGAAGAAAAAAAAGGATAAAATGTGGCTCTTTGTTAGAATAGCCTGGGAATAAGAATTGTTTTTTACTGAAATATATTATTTTGTATGTTTCTTGGATTGTTTAGTTCCTTATGAACTGACTTGCTGGATGCTGAACAGAGAATGTAAGCTTTTGAAGAGACAAAAGGAAATAATGTGATATAAGATATATGTGAGATAATATGTGATGAGAGATGAATTCTGACAAATTGGTTCTGACTGCAAGATTTTTTTCATAAAATCATAATGATTATGTATTTTACCCTTCCAGCTAATTCAGTAAAATAATTCCTATTCCCAGCAAATATCTGTACATTTTAGCCTTTTTCTTCACTGTTTTGCATCCGTTTTACATTTATTTTTGCATCTTTCTGGCACTGGCTGAATTCAAATTTGGCGACCCAAAAACATATAAAAAATGAGCTATTAAAGCCAAAAAAATTCCAACTACCAGATTTTTCCCATAAAAATCGACACTTTTGTGATTTTCGCCAGTTTTTTGCATTTGTTCGGGCCTTCATGAAAAAAATATGCTTCCTATGGTTCAAAATTACTTTTATTTTGGATTCGACGCCAACCCACCAAAACTAACCCCGGATTCGAATTCAGCGACCCAAAATACGTATAGAATAAGTGGTTTGGAACCGGGGTTTGAAACTTTTTAATTTTCTGTGCCTGTGAAATTCGTCCCGAAGGCACATCTTCTTTACACCCTGTATGTTTATAGGCGTGTTTTAAACACGATGATATACATATTTTTACTCATACTTTTAAGTTTGCATGCATATTTTATGTATGTAAATACGTTTATAAATACGTTTGTAAATATGTTTTAAATATTGTTAAATGTATTAAACAACAATATTAAAACCGTTATTCAAGTGTTCGAAAATGACAAACTAGGGTTGTAAGTAACTGTGCATACCTGTGTTAAAATATAAATAATGTGAAACAATACACAGTTCAGATTGTAAATATGTATTTACGTAGAAATTAAAGTAGGAAAGTATTTAGTGGTATCAAAGATTTTTGGAACCAGCGGACAAACGAAAATAAAAATCGATCTCGTGTAACTACTTCCATTCGCGTCTTTTTTTTCATATTCTCCTTTGAGATGCGGGAACTGAAAGCAATTGCGATGAAAGAGGCGAGTGGCTCTTTTGCTCATTTACTTCAGCGGCCTAGTGGAGTGGCTTAATTGGCAATTCTTGACTTATTACGTATTATTTTTTCCTTCCTACTATTTTTGGTCAAACGACGGATACGTAAGCTTAACAGCTAATTAACTTCCTCTCTTACATTAAACTAAAGTTCGTTTGACCTTTTTGAATTTTATTTTTGGATAAATTAGAAACTAAAAGTTATGAATTACATACAAATTTGGTTCCATACACAGATTTGTGTGTGAAACATTGAAAGAAAAACTAGAGTGAAGAGGTACCGAAATACATATGTAGATGTTTCTCAAAATTTGAGTCGTAGAGTAATCTTAATTAAGTGTTTTTTATTTATTTACTTGGGATTCTCGCATAAGACAAAATTAAATTATTCAAAAATTTTCATTTTGTGTGGGTTGTGTTGAACATATTATACACATATATTTTTTATGTAATTCAATTCCTAGCGTGATATATAGCCAGAGAAGTTGTTTTCAAATAATGTTCATGTTTTTTAATTTTATTGTATAATGAATTATTTATACATATCGTCGCTGATCTAGCAAAGGGGGTAAGCGACAAAATTGCCAAATTCCACTTTAAATCGCCAATGTAATCTACATGTGTCTACCTATGATCTGGCAAACGGGCGTAACTCCATTGCATAACGTTTCTGTGTAATATGAAACTATCTAAAGCCGTAAGCGACATATAAACCAAATAAAAATCTAGCAAAAGGGCGAAAATCCTTATTCGTCTCCAATCAGTGAGAAAGTTAGATTCAGGGGTAGACATTGACTGGACCAAAGTTAAGGAAGTAATGGTTAGCAAAGATGATGTTACGCAGATTTCTGTAAAGAGTAGTCACCTTGCTGACAAATATGATACGTTGTCTTTAAAGAGAAATGCCCTTGTAATTATGACTCAACCCATACCGAAACTGAATAATGCTGCAAGTAAAATATCAGCGGACAAATATAAAGATCTTGTTTACCTGTGCACGCCTACACTGTTTACCTGTGCACAGGACCTACACCCGTTGTGAGAAATACAATTTTTCAACAATTTTTTAAAGATCTTCCTCATGATTAAAAAATTAATAATTAGTAAATAGTTAAGTAGTTCACACTTTTTCATTTTGTTAAATAAAGATATGTCATTTTTTGTGTTAATTTTGCTATTTGCTTGATTTCTATTAATACATAATTTTGTAGTTCTTCTTTTCAAATAAATTCTACTTAAAAATAGACATTTAATTTCCTCCATTTAATTCATTAATGGTCAATTTCATAATGGTGTTAATGTGGACAATAAATAATTCATAAAATTATTAATAAAAATAATTAAAAAAAATAATAAAATGTATTAATAATTAATAAAAAATAATTTATGTCACATTATGACACTCAACAGATTATTGTAAATTGACGAAAACTATATTCTAATGTCACATTAATTTAACGTCCACAGTAAAACCATTATGAAATGGGCCCTAAAAAGATAAAATATTAAAATATAGTAAATGTATGCAGTGTATTAGTATCATTCAGGGCGCAAGTGCCTTGAATAAAAAACATAAAATCTAACAAAAAGGCGTATGTCTTACAGAGTCCTTTTTTAATGCGATGGACGCCTATTTTCGGAAATGTATCATTAATGCCTAGAGATATACACAACTAGTTATAACAAAACGTAATTAACAACAGAATATCATACACACTTACTGCAATAATGCGTTTTATGCATGATCACTTTTCTTTAAACATCATTTCTGACAAATTACTAAAATGGCACTTACGCCCCTTTGCCAAATCAACGACGATATGTTACTATCACTAGTGTAAGTATCACTAAAAGTTTAATAAACTTTAACTTTATATTCTGTAAGTAAATTTATTTATATTTAAAGTAAATACTGGGATATCGCGCTGCCATAAACGTTACTGTAGCGACAATTGGAAAGTTGGTGAGAAGCTTGCGAAGAAAAATTTCGACAACTTCCTTCGACAGGACAACTCTGATCTATATAATTTTGCATTGAGAATAGGTAGTTTTAAAATTTTTGAATTACATACTTTGAAACTGACGGTCGCAAACAAACGCAAAATCCACAGAGGTGGATTGAGGATGTCATTTTTATTATAAGATTTTTATGTCATATCACCTAAAATTCCTGGATGTACACTACACACAGATATTTTTTAACTGCTGTTGGATGTATTTTTTCATTTTAGTTGTGCCCATTTTCGATTAAAAATTAGTTTGGATTGAAATTTGCAATATGTATAGTATTCATAATTATGTATAACTACTTAAAGTTCTTTGTCCCAAAAATCTTCAAATCACCTAATTTTGTGCAAAAACGTTGGCTTTTAAAAAAGTTATTTACGAAAATCGAAAATAAAATTGTATAACTTTGGTCCTATATTTTGGTTACTATTAACAGTTTTGCTGTCCCCCACTATTAATGATTTCAACCTTTTACTGCGTACTTTTTCGCAGCGCGCAGTTTATTTTGGAGTTTTTTTAATACCTTATTAATATTAATTTTCATTACATAAAAAGGCGATACACGTTTTAATCTTCCCAGAAGTACCTACTAATCTAGCTCTAGGCTCGAGCCTAGAGGCTATTCATTCATTCGTGTGGAGTTATTACACAACTAGGAGAAACAAATACCAAAAAAGAATAAGGATATTTAACCACATGTACCTGTAGGTAAAGAAAATGATTAACCATTTAACTAACGTAGACCGTTGTGTAAAACATTACTTAAGCCTTACAGAAGTCTGAGTAGGATTAGACTAAACGTCGGCAAAAATTAGTACTTGTATGTTTGTTTAATATCCCCAAAAAATTTCCTTTGTCAACTTAAAATTATAAGTTTTTGTTTTGTTTGGTTGGATTAGGTCCAGGAATAAATAACAACTATTCGATTTTTTGCCAACGTTTCGGAGTTTTATTTCTCCTTCATCAGGGCTCAATCAATGTTGTTAGAATCAACGATGAAGGAGAAATAAAACTCCGAAACGTTGGCAAAAATCGAATAGTTGTTATTTATTCCTGGACCTAATCCAACCAAACAAAAAAAAAACTAATAGAGAAAGAAGGTCGCTAAATTCCCCACAGATATTAAAATTATAACTTTGAGACCGTACATTTTTGAATACTTTAACTTTATAAGGGGTCTTGGACAATGAAAAAAATTTTAACACTTTTTCTAGAGAAAGAATCAAGATATAGTTTTGAAATTTTGCAGGTTTTGAACTTCACACTTTAAGAATACAAAAATATTGTTTATCGGATTTTTATATAGTTTTTTTTGGCCACACGAATTTTTTCAAAAAAAAAAACAACAAAATGACGGTTGACATGATTTCAGCCGTCTGGAACAACAAAAAAAGGCAAATTATTCAATGTTACAAACGCAATAGCCCCGACCAAAAGGAACTTATTTCACCGAAAAATAACAAAATGACGGCCGTTAAAAAAAAATTAGGTCGGAAAATCGACTGAAAATCGGACAATTCGTTACCTATCTTTTTAATTTTGGTCTGGTTATAACTATAAATGTGTACAATAACATATTAAAAAATCTCAGCAATCGGTTGAGTAGTGTTTCTTAAATCATTTTAACCTGGTCAAAAAACACTGTTTCTAAAAAATCGAGTTCAAAGTTTTTGGAAAGATATTTAAAAAAAAGGAGCTTACGTTCAATCTGCCATGCCTAATCCTTACATAAGATCTTCCTCCTCCTCATACTCCTCCTGCATCGTCATTTTTTTGTCAAACTTCTACTCCTTGAGTGCGTACTCTAACCTTCGGCGTAGAAACAAACAACTGGATGTTTTCCACGAAACAACGAACTGCTATACTTTTCTTGACGCACGTTTCGCCAACTAAGTTAGCATCCTCAAGGTAAAAACTAAATTCTAACCTACACACTTGCTGCCGTCTGCCGTCAGTGTTCACGAAACCGTAATATCTGTCTTTGTTTATCAGGGCAAACAGACTATTGTCCTTATTCATACTACATTTATTACATACATTATTCGTTACTTCTTATTCATGATACATTTAATATCTAAACTTTCAAAAGCTTCCAACTGTCTACTGTTAGTTCCATTTCTAATTACTTTTAAATTATTATTTATATCTATCCTATGATTGTTGTAAAAAGTGTGTTGGGCAACACAAGATTTTCCGTTCTGCTATATTTTAAATGAGCCATGTGTTTTTTAAATCTAGTCAAAATATATGTTTTTCTTTGCCCAATATACTTTTGATCACAACCTTTACAACTAATTTCGTATATTCCTGACTTTTCGTTATTGTCGATTTTATCTTTAGGGTTGCCCAAAAGCGCCTGTAGTTAATTTTTTAGAATTATAATCCAAAGTGACATTAATATTTTTGAAAGCTTTATCTAGTCCGCGGGTGAATATAGGTTCATATGGTAATGAAACAAATTTCGAATTGTCAGTATCTCTAAGAAATGTCGTGGAATTGTACAGAACTCTCTTAAATGTATGTATGCTTGTTAACTTATCTATTAAATGGACTGATTAATCGTTATTCTTAGCTATTTCTTTATTAAATTTTTCTCATGTTCAAACTTCACTTTACTGAGGGAGAAACTTAACAAACGGTGAATTAAAAATAAAACTTGCCATTTAATGTTGAAAAGGGTGGAATGAATTGTTGGGGATATATCTATCAGTCGCGGTTTCTTTATTTAAATTAATTACATGATTTCTAATAATTATTTTCTTATATTCAAACTTCTCTTTACTAAGACAACTTAAAAATGGTGAGTTAAAATATTGCCATTCAATATTGAAATATGTAATTTTAGGGTATGGAAACGGTTAATTAATTCAACAACAAAATTCTCAACTTAATTTCACTTTTCTACTAAATACCGCGAAGATATGGTAGCTGCTTATGTATTCAATTTCATATGTAATTTTTATTTATCTTTGAATTTAACTTTGCTTCTGTCTCAAATTTACTCAGTAAAGATTTGCCATGATAGGTGACAAGTAGTTACCCATTTCCGTTCCCTCATGTCAAAGTATTCACCATTATATTGAAAATAATTTTGATTCATACAATTATACATACTAGTAAGCCTAATGTATTCCTTAATAATTCTATCGTCTATACCATCTAATTCGAGTAATTCCCAGAGGTAGTTTCTAAATTTGCGGGATTGGGACACTTGCGACTGGGATTTGAAACAACGAGCATACCTCAAACGAGACCAAAATTTCACCTTCCTGCAACTGGATAGTTTTATTTTTAATATTTTTAATGAAAAACTTGTTTGTACAATAGGTAAATTTTCGTAAAAAAACAAACTTCGACTGCCTTCTCGCAGAAAATCATCCCAGAGTTTTTTAATACCTTATTAAAATTCATTACTTGAATAGCCAATAGGTACACATTTTAATCTTTCGAGAGGTATGCGTATGACCCATGGATAAAAAAAAGTAATCTGCTTTTGCTTGGTCCAGAGCATTCGGAAATTCGGCAACACCACATTATTAAAATTTCCCTCGGACCCGAAACTTTTTTTTAGGGAATATCCTTAGCGGATATTAATATTTTACAAAAATCTCCGACGACGTGTGACCCCCGGCCGCCCGTGACCTTTCCGTCCTCGGCCGACGCCGCCCGGCACTCAGGGAAGGAAACATCTTTTTCGCGTTTCGTCGTCCTTTTATCTCCTCGCCGCGGCCAGGCCGTTTGAAGTGAATAAGCCGAGCGAATACCCGACGTTTCGGGCCCCATAATTCGGGGCTGGGTATGGCCCGGGAACCGTTATTACTAAATAACGTGGAGCGCGGAGTGTAACAGGACCGTAGTCAGTTAACAAATGAAAATATTAATATGTTTACATAAATTATGTAGCAACATAGTACTATTTTTACCAAATAGTACGGTTAAGTCAAGGATAAAATACCTATATAAATTAAGATAACACGTAACAATGGCAACACTTACCCGACAAACGTCAGTGTTGAGACAAGGTTCCCATGGCAGGTTGGCGGTGGTTAAATTATATTATTATGTGCTTTTCTAAGTGTTCTGGAGTGAAACGGCGACGTTTATCACTTAATATTAATTTGTGTATGGAAAAGGACCGTTCAACGTCTACTGTTGACAATGGACAGTATGACAAATTGTTGAGGCATGAACTATATAATGATATATTTTCTGGTAACTCCTGATATGTACCAACTAAATCTTTACATATGTTTTTCTAAAAACGTACGTAACTTGGGGTTCTCTAGTTTGTTTAATTTAATATTGCTTTCACAGGCTTTGTAAGTTATAGAAAATTACGGGAGTCGTCGGCGCTGGACGAGGCATGGCTTTTCAGATGTCTTGTTACTTTAATTTTATCTGAGAATTTATAATGCGTTCACACACAGTACAAAAAAGGTAATTTCCTTGAATACTTATATCCCTAAAACCCTCGAGATCACTGTCAAACCACGTTTGAAATACTTGCCATCTATTTCTTTTCACCTTTGGTCATGGTACCTTTCTTTATGCACTTCTCCCCTCAACTAATAATTATTAATATTTATAAAGTTATTTAGACACACGGCGAATACGTAAAAACGAAACGTATCTGTTACAGCGTGCCATAAATATCTAAAATTGCTAGCGCAGTTTTCGTAATGCAAGTCAGCTGTGAGCTGTGAAGGCCAACGAGTAAAGGGCAGGACATGCACAGTGTCGGCCCTGTTTGGTTATTACCTGTATTATTACCTGTCGCTTGGTAATAAGTAAGGGTGTATTTTCATGCAGTCGCTAGTCGTTCGTTTTCAGTGAAAATGAGGTCACGTGGTACGATTTTGAAGTTTCCGCCACTTTAAGAATTGCAGCGATAAAGCTAAATTTTGTTTAGCTTTTCTCTGCCGGGATCTACCAGCGTCAACGTAATTCGAACAATCGAATCCATATATTCAAAACAACTTCAAACAGTTCTACCAAACGGAAAGGAGGGGCTAATTTCAGAATCTATTATATACATATACCTTTACAATATAGTGGTTATATCGATACATCGACTTTCGATACACATGTTTCATTTGTCGCTTAAATTTGACGCTAAACGCTGCAATTTTTCGCTACAATTCGTAAAGTGGCGGAAAATTCAAAATCGTACCACGTGACCTCATTTGTCGCTGAAAACAAGCGACTAGCGACTGCATGAAAAAGCACCTTCATACTATTTAATAATGTTATGATGCAACATAGTTTCTGTGAACATATTAACATTTTCATTCGTAAACTGATTACGGTCCTGTTACACTCCGCGCTCGCACCAACTCTAGTTATTACTCCGTCTGAGTTACGGACCGCGGGTCAGGAGGCTCAACGAGCGTTTCAATGGCTCGTTTGTGCGCTTTATATAAATCAGCGCCATTCTGTACATAATTTGAGTGGTTTTTTTGTGCGTGCGAAACGCGAATGGTAATGCACCGGAGTTCCGTTAGGTATGTATGAACGAGGAGCCACGAATTCGTTTGTTAAGGTTGATGGGACGGACTGAATTTGATGGGGTAATAGGGTAGAAAAATAATTAACAGAATTATATTTCAAAGGCAACAAGTGCTGCTACAATGGAATATTTTTTGGTCTAGTCCATTATAGATCACCGTTCCTTACAGAAATGGTGCAATCAATGACGTTCATACAGTGCGTGTCAAAAGTTCCGGGACGGCTGGATAACGAAGAAACCCCTCCTGAGAAATACGCCTTCATAAAAGATGTATGATTTTTACCTGTCAATTAAATTATGGCCTTGAATTTGACCTTGACCAGGACCTTGAAGGTTATGTCAAGGTTAAGTCCGTTCTATCAAATAGGACCCCCTATTTTTGAGACCGAAAATGAAAGAGCGGAAAATTTTACAATCGACTATGACCTTGACCAACTCTTGGGATTTGACCTTCCAAGAAGGAAGGCTATTCCAAGGTTACTTAATACAATTAAGGCATTGAACTTAATAAATACGCATCATGGAGAAAACGATGACGACCAAGCTAAGACACGCATTAATCTAACGTATGTACACGCACGTCTGTATTTGACCTTGGAATAGCCTTGAAGGTCAAACTCAAGACTTTGTCATAATCGAGGCTAGAAAAATCTGGTCTTTTCATTTCAGGTGTCCAATAAGTGGGCCAATGTGATAAACGGCTTAACCTCTTGACATAACCTTCAAGGTCATGGTTAATAAAAACTGTTGAATTGCATTCAGGAAAATCTACAACTTTTATGAAGGTCATTTACTCTAGTAGTCATCCAGTCGTGTGTAATAGAGGCAATAGGGTAGCCTACCCAACTAAGCCTAGAAAACCATAAGAAAAGAAAACATTAATACTTTTAGATTATAAAAAATATAGATATTTGTATAGATTTTTAAGGGTCAAATTTTGAGGGTACTTTGTATGAAGAAACAGACTTGACATGAATTAACCACAAGGTCATGGTACGAAATCAAATTAAGGGTCTAAGGGGTTTTTTTAGCCAAATTTGCTTTTTCAGAACTTCTTTTATTTTGGTTTTCATCATCTATTAACCATAAATATTCGAATCCGTACTTAAACAGGTGGTCAAATAGGTGTTTCCTCCCTACTTGAAGCCCCTAGAAAACCATAAGAAAACACAAACATTAATCTTTTACGGATTATATATAAACCTACTGGAAAAACAATTTGTAGGGATTTTTAACGCTATTTT
The DNA here is from genome assembly GCA_029963805.1 of Aromia moschata. NCBI lineage: Eukaryota > Metazoa > Arthropoda > Insecta > Coleoptera > Cerambycidae > Aromia > Aromia moschata. Next base: position 20,516 of record JAPWTK010001555.1, read on the forward strand.
TAAATAGCGGTCACCTTGTAAACGAAGAAACAAACCTCCCGCAGCTGAATTAAACCACAAAATATCCATGTACGAAACTAAAAAGGTTTAGGTTCTCTAAAAGGTTTTTACCTATTGCTTTTTCTGAATTCTTTATTTTTATTTTTATCATCTATTAACCATAAATATTCGAATCCTACTTAAACGGCTGGTCAAAATACTCTTCCCCGTCTGTAGCAGCCCCTATTAAACCATAAAATACTTATGTACGTTAAAGGCACTTCGTAAACAGTAAACCAGTGACAAGTAATTCCGTTGTGCACGCCATATACCTGTTACATGTTACTAACTTAGCAGTGCGCGGTGCGTGATATTTCAGTTAGCCATATCTTGAAAACGACGCATGGGACCCACTTCACTTTTTTAGATGATGACTATACACCTCTTACAGAAAGGATTTATAGTGAAAAAATCGTCAGCGAAGTTTGCGAAAAAAATTTTCTAAAACACTGGAGCACTCCCTGGGTTCTCAGTAACGCACTGTGGGATATTTGCAGGATATTTTTTTTCATAATCTAGAAACAAATATAAGGAGACGTTTTTCGATTTGTTGCAAAATATTTTTTTTTCAAAAAAGTTATGGCCATTTTAATTTTAATTTTATAGGAACATTTTGTTACCCAAAATTAAAATGGCCATAACTTTTTGAAACAAAAATATTTTGTAACAAATCGAAAAACGTCTCCTTATATTTGTTTCTAGATTATGAAAAAAAATATACTGCAAATATCCCACATAGCGTTACTGAGAACCCAGGGAGTGCTCCAGAGTTTTTGAAAAATTTTCGCAAACTTTGCTGACGATTTTTTCACTATAAATCCTTTCTGTAAGAGGTGTATAGTCATCACCTAAAAAAGTGAAGTGGAGTCCCATGCGTCGTTTTCAAGATATGGCTAACTGAAATATCACGCACCGCCACTGGTTGTTAGTAATAAATGTATACTGGTAATGGTGGTAGTGGAAGCGGTGAGGAGGAGGAAGGGAGGAGGAAGGTTTTCACTGGTTGATTGTTTACGGAAAGTTATTTTAACGAAAAAAAAAAAGAAATATTTTTTGTTACTCCGTGTTAATCGTGCTTATGCTATTACATACGGGGAGGGGGTGTGTAGAGAGGAGGGTAGTTAATAGGAGGGAGATGGTTCAGATGTAAGTCATGGATGAAAGCATGGATTCTTGATCGCACGGTGGACTTTTTTAAGGGCAAAAGCATGTCATTAGATATGAGCCTCGTACATGGATATTTTATGGTTTAATGGGGGCTGCAAAGGGGGGAGGGTTTTATGAGTACCCGTTTATGGGGGGGGGAACGGCTATTTATGGTCCATAGATGATGAAAATAAAAAAATCCCTCCGAAATTGTTTTTCCAGTAGGCGGTCTATAAAAAATCCGTAGAGGCGGCCGCAGAAATTAAATATTGGCTGTTATGCACGGTTAGAAGCAGCGTAAACGAAATAAAACGCGAAGAACGTGCTACAATGAAATAAAGTAATGCAATAACGGGTGTAGTATGCGTAATACCGTCTACGTTCATCAATTGACAAGAGAGGAAAGATATGACCTAATAGCGTTCCTCGAAACTGGCCTCACTTTTTGCAATTATTTTGGCCCACTTTTCAGGTCCAGATTTGACTAACACATAATGAAATTAAATGTTAAATATTTATCCTAAGGTATCACTTAAACCAGCTATTTGCATATCTCATGGGTCTGGCCACTGACTTGGCTACACCATTGACCTCAGCGTTTTGAAAATATGTCACCGTTTACTATTATATAAATGTATATACTGATATGTGATATATTAATAATATCTGTACACAAAACAGTGTCATTCACGGTAGCCACCATATATATTTGTTCCTTGGGTCGCTGAATCCGAGTCCTTAGTCAGTTTAAGCCCATCATACAATAGTTCCCTAACTTCAAAAAATGGTCTAAAATTGTCAGTTGTACCATATATAAAGTTGAATATGTTTGTTGTTGTTTATTGAGGTTGAATGGTATAGCTTAAAGAGATACTTTTTGTCACAAAATACCATTTAGGTGTTAACAGAAACCTATTGTGAACCCCAAAATTCTATAACCCATGCCCTTAATTGCCCAGTATTTCAGGGGTCGGTATGTAGGTATAATGTCGCGTATCTCGAGGGTACACAGCCTCAAACCTAATAACCCCAAAGACCAGAACAATCAGGCTCAATAACTTCGTAACCCCATAACCTTGAACTCAATAACCCAAAAGCCCGGTGATTTTGTACATAAAACTAGAAACAATGTATCTCGGAGGCCTAGTAGACAACCTCAAATCCGATCACCTCATGGTTTATCATAGTTTATTGGATTTGATAACGCTTGCTCACATATCTTCAGACTATAGAGTTATTAGGTTTAAAGTTGTCTGCAAAAAATCCTAAGAGATCTCCTCCTGTCACAATCACTTATCCAAAGTCACAATATTTGTCTTTATTGTCATGACTCCTCAGTTCAACCTTATAATTGAACGGAAAAATTGAGGATTTTCGACCATTTCTTGGATTTAAGGTCGAACTAGGTATGAGGGATTTACACCGTCTGAGAATTCAGATCGTAGCGTTTTAAATATTGTATAGGCATGCCTCGTAGACGTTGTGATGTTCGAAAAGTGTGCTCTTTGCACGACTTCGTCAAATAGGTCCTAGGGTAGGATGAGTTCCTGGTAGCAACAATGCCGCGATGTTAGAGATGCTCTAACAGCAGGCATGCCCTACATTGCAACGTTCCTGAAAATAGGCAAAACTCTAGGTCTCAAAGAGAATATTAATTAAGAAAAAAGAAGAGGCGGACGTCTCGAAATAAACGGTCAAAGCCGGCACGCCAGCGGTACAACTGCAGAACGTCGCTAATCTTCGTAAGAGCCCTTTCCAGTCCAAAGCGCGCCGTTAAGTACGCGATTTACTTTAGAAAATAGACCCCGTACACGATGAGTAATCTTATTTCCGGAATGAACGGCTGACATTCCGGCCGCGCTCACCTCTTCTTTTAGTCCAAGAGCTCGTGACCAAACCAAGACCCCTATTTCAATGTAGTGTTAGTATAGGGTGCAGATGAGTCACCAACAACTCGTCAAATCACGTAGCGAAAAAAACGGATGGCGTCGCGCTTTGAAGCATGCAGTAAAAAATGGAGCTAAAGTGTTTTATAAAGCTTGAAAATTTATATGTAAACAGTCATTACATTCAAGTATCTAACATTGTGCAAAGTTTCAGCTTTTTCAAAACACTTACTTATATATATATA
>JAPWTK010001556.1:0-23669 GCA_029963805.1 Aromia moschata
CAATTTATTTTTAGCGTTGTAAGCCGCGCCGATATTTAAATAGAACTGTTCCGTCCCGCGTCGAAACCCCGCGTTATATCCACCTATAGAAGTATCGCGTCTCGGCGAGAAGCTTCCGCGCGATTCCCGAACCATCGGGCAAAAGCCGTGATCTTTCGACGCGGGCGCTGCCCGCGTACGTCATCGACGTTCAGTCGGCTGGCTCATCGAAGCAGGCAGGGGCGGACTGGCCCAGCGTTCGTAACAATATATTTTTTGTCCCCTGGTTGGTCCATATATTGACAATTGCCGCCGTTAGAAGGTTGAGAAATCAAGTACTATAAATGCGATTTTGTTATTTGCCAACTGTTAGTTGCATAGGCTGATTCAGAAATAAACCGACGCAGAATAGGAGCGTATACATCAAGTTAATATACAGTGCTAGTCAAAAATCTCATCCCCCTCGTAATTGGTTGTACTGTGTTTGAAGAGTGAAAATAAATGGATGTAAGCTTCTCTACCAGTGGAACAAGTGACGTGATCGTCATAGATAACGTCACAGGAAGACTGTGACAAATAACTTTAAATGGGACCCTATGGCAAGTGAAACCCTTTGAAAGCGTTTGAAGGGTTAATGAGATTATGACTAACGAATTGGGGATGAGAATAAGCTGCGCAGAAATGGTTCCAAGAAACCTTTCGCAGGAACAAAAGGACATCAGGAGAGATAAGTGTCTTGACTTTTTGGAAAATATTGAGAATTATCCCCATTTTATGGAACGTCTCATTATTGAAGATGAGATTTGGCTGTTTCATTATGACCTGGAAAAGGAACGTACCCATACTACGTGACCCATTTAAGGGGGGTCTTCAAAATACCACGCTTGGTCACAGGGGTGGGGAGAGGGGGGCGGCTTAGGTTTTCGTCACGTAATCAATATCCTCCTAGGGAAATCTCGCGCATTTTCGAGGTAGATATATACGCACTCTTGGCGTCACGCGACAAGCGCCGTATTAATAAAGACAAATATGAGCCAAATTAATTTTTTTAACTTTCTGTTTACAAAAAATGATTTAAAACCATATTTATGAATTACTACGTGAAAACTATGGGGGGGGGGGAGGGGGAGGGGTCTTGGCATATACTACGGGAGGTCACCGAGGGGAGGGGGGGGTAAAAAATTGTAAAAAAATGGGCCACGTAGTAGGGGTACGTTCCCAAACCAAGGGCCAAAGTATGGAATGGCATACTTCAAGCCCTCCAATACCCAAAAAAAAGCAAGAGTGAGCAAGACGAAGATCCAATGCATGCCGATTTGCATTTTTGATAGCCAGTGAATTGCCAGACAACCAGATTGAATTGTCCATAAAGAGTGTGTGCCTCCAGGCCAAACAGTAAATCGACACAACTTTTATAGAGACAAACATCAAGTGCAATTGGATGTTGCATCACAATTACAATGCGCCTTGTCATACAGCCATTTCAGTAAACTAGTTTTTAGCCAATAAAAACATCAATGCGGCTCCTCAGCCTGCTTATTTGCCTGCCTTGAGTTCTCGTGAACTTTTCCTCTTTCCGATATTGAAAGACCACCTCAAGGGACATCATTTTGAGACCATAGAAAACATTCAAACGGCTGTAACCAGCTGAAGGATATTCCATATATGAGTTCCAGCACGATTATGAGGAATGCAAGAACAATTTCCAGCGCTGTTCCTGGCTTCCCAAGGAAGTGATTTTGAAAGAGACAATACTGAATTGTAATTCTGTTTCATAAAATGATCCCCATTTTATGGAACGAATCATTACTGGTGATGAGACTTGGGTGTTAGAGTATGACCTGGAAACCAAGCGCCTAAGCATGGAATGACACACTTCAAGTTCTCCAAGACCCAAAAAGAAGCAAGTCGAAGATCAAATGCATGCTGATTTGCTTTTTTGATAGCCAGGGAATTGTCCATAAAGAGTTTATGCCTCCAGGCCAAAGAGTAAATCAACACACACACTTTTATAGAGACAAACATCAAGTATAATTGGATATTGCATCAAAATGACAATGCGCCTTGTCATACAGCCATTTCAGTAAACGAGTTTTTAGCCAGTAAAAACATTCCTGTGGCTCCTCAGCCTCCCTATTCGCCTGCCTTGAGTTATTGTCACCTTTTCCTCTTTCCGATATTGTAAGATCACCTCAAGGGACATCATTTTGGGACCATAGAAAACATTCAAACGGCTGTAACCGACCAGCTGAAGGATATTCCAGTATATGAGTTCCAGCACGATTATGAGGAATGGAATAACCGTATCCAGCGTTGTGTGGCTTCCTAAGGAAGTGATTTTGAAGGAGACAATACTGAATTGTAATTCTATTCGAATCATTTTTTTTAAATCACCCATTACTTAATTTACACACCTCGTATATCGTTCAGGATTCCACATAAGAGATTTATTGATTTTATTTATAAATTTATATCCCTATTATAAATATAAACCCCTCCTTTCGCATCTAACAAGAGATTTTTAAATTTACATTTCACCGCCGTTAAAAGGTTAATGAAAACGGCATGGTATGAATCGAAGAGCAACTTATGGTATGAATCGACGGGACGGGATCGAAGTTGCTGCAACGTTTGCCGCGACAAGTTACATACTGTGACTGTCGCATACTTTCATATTATTTCTCGAAAATATGATAATTTCGGTTTGCCTGGCTCATTGCGGGTCACCTATGCATAACAACGGGCAGACCGCCGCGCCGTACACCTCGCGACCCGCGTCGGATGGAATTCCTCGAGTGGGACGGTTCGGCTCCACCATTATGCGATATATTTATGGCCATCGGATGAATAAAAAGATCTGCTACGGGCCGGCGGTCGCCCGGCGGCCCTACATCATTTTAACATAATGGAAGAATGGATGGCTTTCGGATTTATGTCATCTTTCGGCCGTATCAAAGTTTGTAGCGATAAAGAACACAATGAGCCGAGACGAGAGAACGCGGACCGATATTATAATATTGAATTAATCCGGGAGGTGCGCGGGGGTAAGGTACGGCCTGGATTTCGGGCCGGCGAACGCACTATTCAGGCCCAAACGACCGGTCGTTTGGGAGCATATTTTCTCTTTGCTCTCTTAAACACAGTGGCGGCTGGCGATAAGATAATTCAGGTGTTCCGCAAATGTTTACTTACCTGGTTTTAGAAAATTAATTCAATCCGACGATCTTTCCTCGAAGCTAACTTTTCTATAACTTTTTCCTTGCGGCTATCAATTTTTTATAGAAACAATTTTTCATGGAGAGCATCAATAAAACTGTAAAATAATCTTGGGACATTGCATTTCAAAGGAAGGTCGTAATTCTTTTTCAAATTAAAAAGCAGCGATAGTTCCAATAACGTAAACACATGCTTTATCGCCGTCAAAATGTGAATAAGGATAGCAAAATAACGAACTCTTCTTGTTAAAGAAGCGTCAGTCGATGACAGATGCGCCTTTATCAAAAAGTTTCCGAAATTTTCTTTAACACAGGTCTACAAAAAAAAATCCTGCTTCAGGAACTAAACCTATCAAATCCGAAGTATTTTTTTGTGTTGAAACTGAATTTTTTAACTCAGAAAACTTTCTACATCGTAGATTCTCAGTAAATTCCGGTTTTTTGCGAAGTCATTTGCCATGTCATTTGTGAAGTATTTTTACGCGCTGAATACGATTATGTTGTCAAAATTTATGCTAGACCCTTCCATTTTCCATAAAATGAGAATTTAAGCTGAAAAAAAGCCCAAAACTGGAAGAATTTGTGTTTTTCAAGAACATGTCAAGAAAATGTCAGACATTTTTCAAGAACATGTGATCAATGACATTTCTGATCAGATGATCAGACATGTCATTTCCGAAGTATTATTTTAAGCACTGAATACGATCCCGTTGTCAATTCTTTTGTCGTAATGCTTTTTAAAATTGAAAAGCACGGATACTTCAATTAATTTCCAATAACCCCCACCTTCGCTCACGCTTTATCGTCGCCAAAAAGTAAATAAACACAACAAAATAATAAATTCTTGTTACAGATAATGTAACATGAGTATGTTCTCTGTTTTCCTCATTTTACCGAGGGTGAGTATTTTTATCGACGTTCGTCGATTTTCTATCGACGTTTTAGTATTTTAAGGTTAATGTAAAGGTATTATGATTTTTGTCTATTTCAGTCAAATGTTAAAAAAGCTGAATATATTGGGGAAAAACTGCAGTTCGTTCAAAAAAAATTACTTTTGCAAAACAATATGATGGAAGAAATAATCATCCAGGACTCTTCGAATAAAATATTAAGGTCCAAACGATCGCTATGGACGGTCATTTGGGAGCATATTTTTCTCTTTGCTCTCTTAAACACAGTGGCGGCTGGCGATAAGATAATTCAGGAGTTCCGCAAATGCTTACTTACATATTTTTTGAAAATTAATTCAATCCTACGATACTTCCTCAAAGCTAACTTTTGTATAACTCTCTCCTTGCGGCTATCCATTTTTTTATAAACATATTTTTAATTTAAAGAATCAATAAAACTATTAAATAATCTTGAGACATTGCATTTAAAAGGAAGGTAGTAATTCTCTTTAAAATTGAAAAGCACGGGTTGTTGAATTAATTTCCAATAACCCCTACCTTTACCCACGCGTTTTCGCCGACAAAAAGTAAATAAGAATACCAAAATTATGAATTATTCTTGTTACATACGAGGTGTGCCTATTAAATAACAGAACTGATGCTGCTGTGATCGTGTCGCGACAAGTTTGAACAGAACTGTGTCTGGTGATACTTTCCCCACCATGAGCTCGCTGGACAAGCCAGTGGGTCGCTCAGTTTGACTGTAGCACTCGTTTGAATTAGTCTACGCACCAGTGACGCTTCAAGTTATTAAATGTTCAGATGGAGCAACGGATTAATCTCAAGTTTCTTGTTAAACTGGGGAAAACTTTTACAGAAGCTTATACAATGTTAGAAGAAGTGTACGAGAATTAATTTTTATCCCGCACACAAGTTTTTGAATGGTTTTGAATGGTTGGAACATCCACCATACTCGCCCGACCTTGCCCCCTGTGACTTTTTTTTTTTCCCACGGTCAAATCGGCGCTAAGGGGGACAAGATTCGAAAGAGTGGAAGCGGTTGAAGCAAAAGCGACGGAGATTCTTAACCCGCTGACAGAAGCGGACTTCCAGCACTGATTTCAACAATGGAAAAGTCGTATAGAGTGGTGTAAAGATCGCCAAGGGGAGTACATTGAAGACGAAAAAGTTGCTACTGTAATTGGTAACAAATAAACAGTGTTATGACAGCAGTTCGGTTATTTAATGGCCACACCTCGTATACACAAAAAATTACTTTTGTAAAAGAACATGATGGAAGAAATGATCACCCAGACATCTTTGCGAAACCTCTTTTCATCTTCCTGAATTAACTCAAAACAGTCTCGAAAAAATATCAATTTTTAAACAATAAATTGCGTTGGACATCCATCGAGCATGATGGAATGCTCCAGGTTTATAAAATTTGATATTTTCAGTCCATTGTTTATTTGTTTATTTATTTTATTGGTTTATTTATTCATTCAATTTATTTATTTATTTATTCATTCATATTTATTCATTTATTTATTTATTCATTGTTTATTTATTTCACACAAATAAATAGATTGTGTAAAAAAAGTAATCATACTAGAATTGAGTAATACTAATACCAGATTTGTGCAATGTAATACAAAATTTTAAATTTATCGGAATCTTGTCAATCTTTTACTTATCTCTTTTCAATAATTTTCATTTTTTGAATAATACAATGAAAATCACATATTTTTTCAAATAAACAATTTAAAAATGATAATTTTGCGGTCAACGTAAAAAAATTTAAATAAATACTATAAGTTCAATTCTAATCTTGAATAACTTTTAAACAATTGAATTTATCGAAAAATCATAACAGAGCTTTTTTTGTAAAGCATTCAATTTCCTACAAAAATATGTGTCTCTCATCACTGTATATTAACTTGCTCAGGAGAAAAAAAATAAATGTAAAACGTGCCGAAATCCCATGTTATTTAAATGAGAAATGCATCGTCTTTGTGGCAGGGTTTAATATGAATATTAAGGGCTTACATGGGTCTGATAATTTTTTTTAGGTCATAAACTAAAAATTTAGGGAGCGCTGCGAAAAAAAAAACAAGTGGTAAATAACGGACACCTTAATAGGTAGGTTAACTGTACTTGACTGATACGATGAAAACAATTAAGCAATAGAGTCGCAGATATTAGTGTACAAATAACAGGTCGAGAAAGAAAATATCAGAAAATAAAAGTGACGCCCCGGATCGCGTAATCGTTTCAGACAACCGTAACCTCTTAAGAAACAAACGGCGAACTGACCTGCACCAACGGCGCGAGTTGTCATATTTTAATAAATGGAAAAGCAACGGCAAAGAGTAAATATACGACAGGCGTATAACCAGGAGAATAATGAGTGGATGTTAGGCGACGGCGACACCGCATGATTTATTTCTTTTTCTCGGCGAATGGTTATGCGGCTATTTATTTTTTTTCTTCCGCGGCAGCGACGGCGGCGTTTAGATTGCATTGTTAATACGATATTTTACGAAATGTTAATAGGCCGATGGTATCTGCATGTTCGGAACCGATCGTGCATTTAATTCTGATTGCTGATGAATCGATTATTTATACATGGTGGTCCAAGAAAAAGTTTCTACCAGCACTATTTTAGGAACCAGTGATTTGTCATTGGAACGCAGCAAATATCGATTTTATTTGCTAGACGGACACATATAGCACACATTTTTTACAATTTCACCTTAATCGTGCAAGCTCCATAGGTGAGATGGTAGTAACCCATGAAGAAACCATACACAGATGGCAACAATGGGCAAATGATATGGCATTTGAAAGGTCTATTCGTTCCCTTTTTTAGTGGAGTTTTATTTTCTAAATTAAACTACTGCAAACAATTAAGGGAGCAAAAAAATATCGTAAAATTTTTAGTGATTTTTGAAGGGCTGTATTTATGTGAAAAATGGTCGTATCGAGATGATAAAAAAAGCATTTTGAAGCTCCAAGATTCTAGTTTTCAGATCTCTTGGCCGAAAATCCTTAGGAGCGATAGTTATCCAGCAATTCTAAGGAATAACACGAAAAAAAAAATTGCAAATTTTTTGCATTTTCTTTTCTCGGTCCACGGGCTTGGAAAAAAATTTCACAGTGAAACCATGGTATAGTCTTGACGATTTTCTTTTTTAAATTTTTCTCTACGTTAATTTTTCCCGGAGATATCCGACTTTGAATGCAAAAGGATCCTTTTGGCGTTAACTATCGATATCTCAGCAACTAGTCACCGGACAGAAAATTGAATAGCAGTTTCAGAATCTGGAGTAAATTTCCTACAAGGCTATGTCATGTCTTTTTTTTAAATTTTTTTCATCCTCAATATTAACCTGAAAAAAAGTGAATTTTTCACTTGTTTTGCTAAGTCTACCGCATCTTTGCGAATATTGATGGGGAGTCTAATGTTTGTACGAATTTGTATACCTCAATGTACCCCCAATAGTCCTGCAAATCGGCAGATCGATATATCGAATGGTTTTCCCAGACCGTTTGATCAAAATTTCAGAAAAAATTAGAGGAGCAAAATTGACTGTGTTTGACTGAGCACCCTGTAACTGACGCAAAAATAGGAAATTCAATTTTTTTTACACTTTTTCACAGTTCTACATCTTTTACCCATTGAATTTGAAAAAGAAAAAACATTTTTTTTTCAATTCATGAAAAAATTTTTTTTATCATTAATTATCATTTTTATCATTATCATCATTTTTGTCATTATTGAAAATGTTATGAAACTAAATGTTCAAATTATACACTATTAACATTGATATCACCAGAATGATGATCAGTGGAACAAATTTTGACAAAAGTCAACATGGCGTAAATTGTCCTACGAAGAAAATGAAGAGACCTTTCAAATGATGTCATTTGGTCATTATTGCCAAATCTAAGATTTTTTTAGGGTTATTACTCCACCTATAGACCTTGCCCAATAAGGTGAAATAGTTAAAAAGAAATATGTGACGAATCACTGGTTTTCAAAATAATCCGAGTAAAATGGCAAATTTTTGGTTAGACCACCCTATATGTATGTGTACCGACACCGATACCGTTTATTCACTGTTTTATTGCCGAACACTATCGATGCTACATAATATTGCATTCCATCAAAACAATTCGAATTTAATGATAAAAAATAAACCTGCTTTGCGTATTCAATTTTTAGATACCCGATTAACGGCCTGATCCAAATTCAGTGCGCACCATTGGCAACTCTGTTATTATTAAAGATACAAAATCGGTTACACGAGCAAACTAGTAGAATATTTAAGATGAAATAATTGATACAACAATTGAACATCGCGTTTTTTATTTTTGAACAAAAAATCAATTTTTCATTGTCCAATTTTCAAAAAAAAAACATATTTTTTATGGAACTGTATATTATATGTTTCTATTAAATATATTGGAATTTAAACCAACACTGGATCGACAAGTTTTTCATAAGGGAACTATGAAGATCTAAAAATATTTCAAAAACTGGAAAACTAATGCGAAATTGTTACATAGTATGCTAGGGAAACAAATGTCAATAATTAGTCAATCGTTTAGTTTCCTTACTCTGATTACTTAAGCAGTTCAAACTGTTAAAATTTTGTGCGTAAAGATGTGGCTTTTGTAAGAAATCTACAAAGATGGGCAATTAAGACTGATTAAGACTGATATCAAATGAGATAGATGAATAAATTTCATGGCCTCAAAGGTCACCTGACTTAACCGCACTTGATTTCTTTTTTTCGCAAATTTCGTTTGAAGTTTTTCGCAATTTTAGTCTAGATTCTACTTAGATCTAGTAATCACCTCCTAAAATATAAAGTGAGTCCTATGTCTCCACAAGAAAATACGATCATTTCAAATTCCACCAGCACCACTGCAAACAACATAATTTTGTACACAATTTGCTCCGTGAATATAAAAGAAATTTGCAACATTTTCGGCCACAGTTTTCCTTCATAATAAAGTAATTTTACCATACCAAAGTCGTGTAATTTACCATACCTAAGTCGTCCAAATGAAACTTGTAACAAATAATTCTAAAAAAAAGCTTGCCCAGCAAAAAATTTTGGTAAGGACTTGGCAATTATTTAAATTTTTGAAAATAGGTGAGTTCTTTCCCATACTGAAGTATAAACATTTATTATAACTTAAACGTGTTATACAAAATTAGAAACGAAATACTGGTATGAAATACAAACTAGTCCTCCCACAACTTTAACAGATCTTGAGATTTCGAAAAAATAAAACAATATAAAAAGAACTGGTATTTACGAGGTGGCTATAACTGAACTGATTCTGCTACCAGCGCGCTGCGAGCGTGTAGCGACAAGTTTGAACAGAACTGTGTCTGGTAATACTTTCCCCATCCTGAGCTCGCTGGATAAACCAGTGGGTCGCTCAGTTTAAATGTAGCAGTCGATTGAATTAGTCTACGCACACGTGACGCGTCGAAAAAATGTTAAATGTTCAGATGGAGCAACGGGTTAATCTCAAGTTTCTTGTTAAAATGAGGAAAACTTTTACAGAAGCTTATGCAATGTTAAAAGAAGTATACGGGAATTAATGTTTATTCCGCACACAAGTTTTTTAATAGTTTAAACGGTTTAAAGAGGGACGAGATACGACCGAAGAAGATCCGCGCCCCGGACGGCCTTCAACGTCAAAAACAGACGAAAACATTGAAAAAATTGGTAAGTTAATCCGCGAAGATCGCCATCTAAACATCCGAGGGCTTGCTGATATAACAGGAATCGACTAAGAATGTGTTCGCCAGATTTTGCACAAATCGAACATGCCCAAAGTTTGCGCAAAAATGGTGCCAAAACTCCTCACTCCCGCACAAAAGGAAACAAGAATGAACATTTGCGCTGAAATTCTAAACAACACTTCTAAACAACACTGACACTGATCCAGGCTTGTTAAACACGATGATCACGTGTCTTCGATGTAACCTTCGCTTCCACACAAGATTCGAAAGTGTGGAAGCGGTTAAAGCAAAAGCGACGGAGGTTCTGAACCAGCTGACAGAAACGGACTTCCAGCACTGATTTCAACAATGGAAAAGTTTTATGGAGCGGTGTAGAGATCGCCAAGGGGAGTACAATGAAAGCGAAAAAGTTGCTACTGTAATTGGTAAGGAATAAAAAAGTGTTATGACAGCAGTTCGGTTATTTAATAGCCACACCTCGTATAATACTTGCTGATGAAGACACAAAAATGTTGCATGGCGTTTCCAACATTTTCTGAAAATGAAAGGATTATCTTTCATTATTTGAAGTTTTGCTATTATAGCATTAGGTTAAATAACCACTCCTAAATTTTGTATCCCAAGTTTTCTTGGGAAAATACGAGAAAATTTTAATTCCACCAACCGTCATTGTTATTTCCTTTATACGATTCTGTTAGAGTCCGCGAATTTCTCGACTCTACTTACGATACACGTTTTGGACACAAAATTGTCTGCTCTTATCAAAGTAAAAATATATAGGGTGTTCCATGTTCTATACGGCATTTAGTCGACGCCCAGAAGAATATGAACACCCTATAGGTTCGGCAATATTTTAAAAAGGTGCCAAAAAAGGTTGAAAACAACCTTGTATATTACATTGAAGCATTTTGTATGAAACGATGATTCTAAACATCAAATGCGCTCTAAAATCTCACCTTGTAAATATATATTTTAAAAAACGCCATTTTCACTCCGTCCGAGTCCGTCTCGAAAGATACGCTGAAAATAAACCTCACGATCTCAAAGATAATTTACTAGAGCTCGAATTTCAGCATCGATAATGAAGGAGAAAAAAGCGGAACCGAAACCAAGCCACAAAAGTAATCCCAGAGGTTACACCCAAAACGGCGAAGAACTCATCTATCGTAGAAGATCGCGCAGCATCAGCGTCGACAGATTTATGGCGGCGGACCACAATTTACAGCCCTGTCACCGCGAGTTAGACCGAAAATCTCCACGTCTTTATAATGCGCACCACTTATATTTCATGCCAATCTAGACGCTATCAGGTTACTATCCGATGTAACGTGTGTATAACTCGATTTTATGTATTTTGTAAAAAATATCCGTGCTTTTGGGTGGCGAGGAACGCTTGCTTCGCAACGCTTTCATTGTGCCGTCTCATCATAATACATACACGGTGTCAATTGGAAAACGAACAGCATTTTATATTGCCTAAACTAATGACAGTATCAAAATTTGGCCAACACGTCAATTTACATATCAAGAGGGACAACTTTTGAGGTATTTATTGTCGTATTACTTTCAACCCACTAACGCCCAGGGCACCTACCCCTAAAATTTTAAATGTCAACTTTTTAAATGGCATTATTTTTTTTCAAAATTGAAGTACTTAACCTCACCAATGTGTAAAATGTATTTATTTTCTAAATTGACATAATGCAACTTTTTAAAAGTTACATTCACTGACCCGTCAGTCACATCCATACATTTAAAAATATTTGTTGAAAAACTAGGTACCAAATTCTTTCGTTTTTTACATTTCACCGCTACAAAATACGAAATAATTTAAATTTTTTGGGCGTCTTCGAACCTCGTTGTCTCTTTTTGCTTGAAATTTATGCCGAAATGTTAGACAGAGCTATAGAGCATCTTATAATTCTAGAGGTGGAAAATCAAAGAGACGCCAATGGAAATCTTGCTCTAGATGAACATTTGCTGCACTTCCAACACGAGGTGCTCCATGCACCTCCTCATTATGTACGCCCAGTAAGAGAGTGGTTGGATAATCATTACCCGGAGCAGTGGATTGGTAGGAGATGACCCATTGAATGGCCACCTAGGTCACCAGATCTGACACCTCTCGATTTCTTCCTATGGGGTCACTTGAAATCAGTTGTATTCAAAACTCAACCAGATTCAATTGAACAACTGCAGCAAAGAATTGTACAAGAATGTAGGGCTATTTTACCTGAAACTCTTCAACACGTCCGCGAGTTTGAATATCGGCTGTACTTATCTTAGAAAACAAATGGAACCAATTTTGAACAATAAATAAAGTAATTATAAAGGTAAGAATTTGAGTATTTCATTATCATACTTTTAAAAGTTGCATTATTTCAATTTAGAAATTAAATACATTACACACATTCATGAGGTTAACTACCTCAATTTTGACAGAAAAGAAATATGGGACTTATCTATAACTGTACAAGAAACTCAAAAATGGCAAAAAGAAATAGGGGTTGCCATTTAAAATTTTAGGGGTAGGCGCCCCGGGGGTGCCATTAGGGGGTTGAAAGTAATACGACAACAAATGCCTCAAAAGTTGTCCCCCTTGATATGCAAATTGACGTGTTTCGCCAAATTTTGATACTGTCATTAGTTTAGGCAATATTAAATCTGTTAGTTTTCCAAATTGACACCGTGTATATCCACTTACATGGGTATAATATTATCCAAGTAAGTGAATGTGTTTTAAACGTGTGCCCTTATCACTCGTTTAGAAAACATTAGCAAGGAATTTTCACATTCGCAAATTTTTTCGAGCTTCCAAATATTTTCAGAATTATTTCAAGCCGTTAGGCAACGGATATGAATACTAAACGATTTTCTTAAAATAAAGTGCTGGTCAAAATTAGCGTATCACTTTTTAGATTAGCCCCGTTTGCGTTCTCTTCGAGTTAGAGACTTGCGGTTTTTAATTTTCGTTAGCCTATAGGTTTGGTTTTAATGCCCCGAAGTCGCTACGTTGTGATTTAAACGGTTCGCTCATGGCACACCCCAAAAACCAACCCTATGTCGAGTTTTTTAGTATCAATTTCAGAGACCGACAGGATGGACTAAGAAGGAGGCTGTAGGGCACAAACTCCATCCCGGCACACATTAAGACCTTTTGGCGCTCAATCGGCCGTTCGCAGTGGGTCTCGTCAACTTCAAGAGTCTTCAAGTAATGCCATGACATGAATTCGAGACAAAACGACATCCCACGCAGCCTTCTAGGTATGTGTGTTCCGGGATGGAGTTTTTACCGACAGTGTCCTTCTTAGTTCATCCTGTATGTCTCTAAAATTGCCGTCAAAATCTTGCGAATTCAAATATTTCGACATGGGATTGGTTTTTGGGGTATGGACCGTTTAAGGGGGTAAATACAATTAGACGGGCTAAAATTACGCATTAAAAACATTTTGTTTTACCAAGAAGGTTTTATTTAATCATTACAAAACTTTGTATATTTGTTAAGATAAGAATGAAGAATTCAAAAAAAAAATTATTTTTCAAAACAAAATGGCGGCTGCAATTTGGCGCAAAGTGGACCTACAAAATAAAAGAAAATCACTCTGGACGTCGTAATTCTCATCTGTAGCAGTCCAGGAAATAAAATGTATGTTAAAAATACACATAATTTGTCGGTAAAACTAAAAAAAAAAAAAATTCTACGTTTGGCAGAAGTTTTTCGAGAAAATCAGTGATTTTTCGTATTTTTTCAGACACTCTTGCATTAATAATTAAATTTTAGAACATAAAATTCCGAAACATTTAGGTTTACAGACAAGCTAAGAGTATAAAGAAGAAACCCTGTGAAAGTTTCAGCCAAATCGGCCGAGTAGTTTTTGAGTAATCGTGGTTGCCAATTTTGAAAATGTTGTTTTGAGTAAAATTCGTTTAAAGTTTTGAATACCGAAAAATGGTACTTACGACTCAGTCAGCGATTCCAGGGGCGTACAAAATGGCTTTTAATCTCTCTAAAAAAAGGAGTTCTCGAAAAATGACGAAACAAAAAATAAGGAGTTCGAATTTCGCTCTGAAACTTTCAAGAGCGTATTCTACAGGAAATTTACTAACTTTCTAGAAAAAAAAAATGATTTTTTGACCACCTAATTGTATTTACCCCCTTAAGTCACAACATAGCGACTTCGGAGATTTTAAACCAATAAACCTGTTCTATTACGGCATAATATAATTAATAATAAAGTAAAGGAAATATAAAAATATTACAATGACGAATGGAGAATTAAAATCCCATTCAAAAAGATATCGTAAGCCCCATCTGCGTATTTAAAAAATTTATGGTGGTACCTACTCCCTGGGGATGATGTCTACACAACGTCAAATTTTTGCTACTCTTACCGGCTTAAAATTGGCTAGAACTTCAAAAATTGGCTACCAAAAAATAAAAATATAAAACGAGAAATAAAGTAGTTATGAGAGGTTGACAATAGATTTATTAATTTTATTTAGAATTAAATTAAGAAAGCCCTGTAAAAGAAAATTTTCGAAAAAATACGAACGTTGTCATAGCAACTGCATATATACACATTTTAATGTTCAAAAAGTAGGATGAAATGTCAGTGGAATTTTACGTGTTTAGTAAAGTTCCAGCCATACCAACTTGAAGTCTCCATATAATTATTTATCATTTTTCATTTAATTCGATAAAAATTCAATAAAAAGTTCACTGACCTTTTTCTTTTGTTATGCATGGCGTCATTTTCTTGCGAACAGTACCAAATGGCGGATGTCCATCACCTTCTCTTCCTGAAAAGAAGAAACATTAAACATTAATGATATTGATTTATAATATCATAAGGCAATAGAAAATAACATCAATTGTCGATCAGTGATACAGTATACTCGATGTATTACTGTGTTAAAGAATGCTAAATAACTGAGAAACTATTATATGCATATAGGTACAGGGAATGCCAATAGAGATCGATGCAGAATTTAATTATACAGCAAAATTTAAAGTAAAATACGGAGCATTATATTTGAAACATTAGTGTTTGGATCGTTTGAAGTTGCGTTAAATGGTAGGTAGCTACGTTTTAAGCACCCTGTACATTACTGATAAATAATAAAAATATCGTTGCAAAGCTTTACGGCTCTACTAACCAGAATTCTAATACTGATACTCTATTTTATAAAATGACCATTACAGATAGTTTTAAATGTTTTATGTAATAAATCATTTCAAAAAACCAAAATACGAGAAATGTGTAAATTAAGTAATGAGTAATGAGTAAAGCCGGCAGATCCGGGCGGCGGGCCATAATCGTACGCGTCATACTACTGACTACTTGTATGTGCAAAAACGAAATTCATGAAAACAATAAACTGTTGCATTTTATAAAGAGATGTGTTAAATTTACCCCGTTATTTACGTTGAGATGTGTGAAAACTTTGTGGGCCGCCGCGTTGTTTAGCCGGCTTTAGTAATGAGACTGATTTTTTATTTTTGTTTTATTCGAATAGAATTACTGAATACAGTACAATACTGAATTCAGTATTGTCTCTTTAGAAATAACTTCCTTGCGAAGCCATACAGCGCTGGAGACGATTCTTCCATTCCTCATAGTAGCTGCTGGAACTCATATACTGGAATAGCCTTCAGCTGGTCGGTTATAACAGTTTGAATTTTTTCTATGGTCCCAAAATGACGTCTCTTGAGGTGATTTTTCATTCTCAGGAAGAGAAAAAGTCACAACGACTCAAGTCAGGCGAATAAGGAGGCTGGAGAGCTACATGAATGTTTTTACTAGCTAAAAACTCGTTTACTGAAATGGCTGTGTGACAAAGCGCATTGTCGTGATGCAACATCCAGTTGTTATTGATGTTCGGTCTGACACTATCTTCGACTTGCTCCTTCTTGCTTTTTTTGGGCCTTGGAGAGCTTGATTCCATGCTTTGGCGCTTGGTTTCCGGGTCGGACTCATACACCCTAGTCTCATCACCAGTAATGATACGTTCCATAAAATGGGATCATTTTCAATCGATTCCAAAACGTCAAGACACCATTCTCTCCTGATGTCCTTTTGTTCCTGCGAAAAGTTTTTGGAACCATTTTTGCGCAGATTTTACTCATCCCCAATTCATTAGTTAAAATCTGATGAACAGTGGGTGGTGTGATTCAAATTTAACTCTTCCCCGATCATTCTTGTCGTCAACCGACGATCTGAAAGTACAGGATCCCGTATTCTATCGACATTTCCATCGGTTCTTGACGATGAAGGCCTTCCGCTGCGTGGTTCATCTTCAATCGACTCTCTTACTTCTAAGAATGCTTTAAGCCATCGAGAAACCTGGGCTCTTGAAAAAACACTGGCACTGTAGGCATGTTGAAGTTTTGCAAAAGTATCCGTTGCGCTGTGTCCAAGTCTGAAGGAAAACCTGATGGCGGACCGTTGCTCAAAATTAAAAATCACTCATTTTTAAAACGCACTAGAAAAAACCGGTTTACGAAAGCAGTGTCACAAAGAACAAACAAATAACTCACACCTTGTAACACATATAACAAGAGATAACACCATTTACACACCTTGTAACTCAAAAACGATGAAAGATGGGTATAGGGAAATCCAATGAAAATACCTAGGTATAAAGTGTAGAATCGAAATATGCAAGAAAAAAATATACAGTTCCATTTAAAATAAGGAAGTTGATGCTGACTTCCATTATAACCGGAAATGCACTCTTCTAAAAAATATTTTCTTTAAATTTGTCAAGACCTGTTAGCCAAAGTCCAGATTTTCAAAAATCACCAATTCGTAGGAGCCCTATTAGTTTTAAAGAATGGTTTCGATCAATAACCCTACATATTGATGATATCGTGTCCATTTTGCTCTGTTAATACTCTGTCAACATATCAAAAAACGCAAAACCGACCTGTTCCAGGATTTATGAGTTATTGGATTTATTTCACACACTATATATAAAATGAGTAATATCTCGTACTATTTCTCATTTCTGTTTTATGATGCTGTGTATATATTTTCCGACGGTATACATCAGAATAAACGAAATAACTAAGGAAAACTCCAATTTATTTCTCTATCACCTACGAAAAAACTCGTTTCCGAAAATCTGACCCCAGGGACGGGCGACGCCAGAACACCATACATCATCTGTATCGCGATAATGCATGCACGCATCCCTCGGAGTCTCGGCACGTCCTCGGCCCGAACCCCATCCCATAAATTACGGGGCTCCCGGCAGCCGGTGGTAAGTGCACGACAGCCGTGCGAATCTATTTCTAACAACAAAATTACCTGCTGCGACAACACATCGAATGCACAAATGCCAAAATCAAGCTGGACGGTTTCAATGATAACACTCACTAGAGGAGACTCTTGCTAATCCGAATCTCAATAATCCGAAACGTTCAATATTCCGAAATAAAAAAATCTTTAAACGGTATATTTTTTTTTTTTCACTAAAACGTTATGCAGTGTGGAACAGCCAAATGGAATACATTCAATAGCTCCATTATTATGCATTTTTTTAGAAAATCCTGAGACACGTCAAGTTCTAATACTGAAATGACATTTTGCGACGTAAAAATGTCATCCATAAATTCAACCCCCTTCAGGTGACAGCTCAACACCTACATTTTCAAATTGGAAGTAGAGGCTTGTGATACTTCATTTGAAAGGTCTTTTCATTTTCTATTCAAAACTGCTATGGTTTTAAATTTTATTGCGGAAATTAACAAGAAAAAAATTGTCTATCAAAATCGTTTTCCGCGAGCTCATTAGTTGGTACCAGTTTATATGGGTGCATCTGATCTTCTGTCAATACGCGGAGAGTCGAGGAATGGCTAATATTTAATGCTGAAGCTGTTTGACGACTGTATGTGGATTTTCTTCAAGCATAAGCATTACATCAAATTTCTGACCATCACTGAGTTTATTGGGAGCATTTTTCTTTAGCTGCCGTGCATGTCCACGTTCCCGAAACTGCTTCTCTATTTTACTTACGGTACCTTGAGATATCGGCGGCAACTCCGGATATTTTTCTTGAAATAGGCGAACAACTGCGGCCTGCGTTCGTGTTCTGTCTCCGTAACCAATCATCTGCAGAATCGTTATCTTATGCATTTATGTTAGGTAATCCATCCTTCTGAATTTCAAAAACGAAAAGTAATGCAAAAAGTTTAACACTGATAACTGTTAACTACTGTTACAATGACAAGCACGTTTCTAGGTAATTTCACTAATGCTGATAATGGCCAACTTCTTAAATTTCAGGTTTGTTTTCTTGTGCTTGCTCGTTTTTTGTCGTTCGATTGTCAAGCAAAAAATTGTATGTATTTATTAGTAAGTTTTTATTTTATAGTAGGGAATGTCGGCAATTACAGACATTTATTTTTTGTTATTATTAACATTTCAGAACCTAAAATTGAGAAATAGTGTTACTTATAAAAGTTTTAATATAATGAATTTCCTACGCTAGAGAAACTTACCTTTTTTCTTGTTAATATCTGCAATAAAATTTAAAACCATAGCAGTTTTGAATAGAGAATTAAAAGACCTTTCATATGAAGTACCACAAGCCCCTATTTCCAATTTTTAAAAATTTAGGGGTTGTAGCTGTCACCTGAAGGGGGTTGAATTTAGGGATGACATTTTACATCGCAAGATGTCATTTTAGAATTAGAAAGTGACGTGTCTCAGGATTTTCTAAAAAAATGCGTAATAATGGAGCCACTAAATTTATTCCATTTGGCTGTTCACACACTGTATACGCTAGGCGCAGAAATTTTTAGAGATATAAAAAAATATAGTGATTTTCAAAGAGCTGTAACTTGGGCTGTAAGGGGAAAATGGTCCCAGAGAGGAAAAAAAAGAGAATTGGAGCTTCAAATTTCTAGTTTTGGAACTTGTGTTTAAAATTTTTTTGCGTCAGCAACTTTTGAGCAATAATGTCATTGATGTCGAGTAATCATGTCAGTCAGTCAACTTTGAGTAATCAAAGGTCCACGGACTTTTTTACAACTTTTTTTTTCGATCATTTCACTTCTAGATAATTTAGTTTTATCTAATCACTTTTAGATAATTTAACTCTCCATAATTTGACCTATTTTTGCAGCCTTGTGTGATGATTTTTTTTACCGAGTTATCGCCGTTCAAAACAAAAAGCAATTTTTGACTTTGGTAATCAATTACTCGGCAAATAATGAACATACAGACAATTACAGTAGGGTTTTGAAAACTGCAAAGTATCGTTTGCAAGTTATAGTTTTTTTTCAAAAAATTTTTAGAAGCAAAATTGTTGGTTGTTAAAGTGGTAAAAAATTGCATAATTAGGGATATTTGCATAAAACTTGGCATAATTTTACAAACAATTGATAGACTAAGAGTATTCACTGCAACTTTTCAACCTTAAAGTACCCCAAAGAAACCCTGATAGTGTCAAGGTTTTATCAAATACCAATTACTACAACTTCTAAAATATACTCTGCAGTTTTCAAAACTCCACTATAATTTTCTGCACGTTCATTATTTTCCAAGTAATTGATTACTGGTCAAAAATGACTGTTTTGCTTTGAAAGGCGATAACTCGGCAAAAAAAATCATCACACAAGGCTGCAAAATAGGTCAAATCATGGAGAGTTAAATTATCTAAAAAGTGATTAGATACAATTAAATTATCTAGAAGTGAAATTATCGAAAAAAAAGTTATTGAAGTCCGTGGACCTTTGATTACTCAAAGTTGACTGACTGACATGATTACTCGACATCAATGACATTATTACTCAAAAGTTGCTGACGCAAAAAATTTTAAACACAAGTTCCAAAAAACTAGAAACTTGAAGCTCCAATTCTCTTTTTTTTCCTTTCTCTGGGACCAGTTTCCCCTTACAGCCCAAGTTACAGCTCTTTGAAAATCACTATATTTTTTTATATCTCTAAAAATGTCTGCGCCTAGCGTATACAGTGTGGAACAGCCAAATGGAATAAATTTAGTAGCTCCATTATTACGCATTTTTTTAGAAAATCCTGAGACACGTCACTTTCTAATTCTAAAATGACATCTTGCGATGTAAAATGTCATCCCTAAATTCAACCGCCTTCAGGTGACAGCTACAACCCTAAATTTTAAAATTGGAAATAGGGGCTTGTGGTACTTCATATGAAAGGTCTTTTAATTCTCTATTCAAAACTGCTATGGTTTTAAATTTTATTGCAGATATTAACAAGAAAAAAGGTAAGTTTCTCTAGCGTAGGAAATTCATTATATTAAAATAAAACTTTTAAAAGTAACACGATTTCTCAATTTTAGGTTCTGAAATGTTAATAATAACAAAAATAAATCTCGGTAATTGCCGACATTCCCTACTAAAAAAAAAAAACTTACTAATAAATACGTACAATTTTTGCTTGACAATCGAACGACAAAAACGAGCAAACAGCAAGAAAACAAACCTGAAATTTAAGAAGTTGGCCATTATCAGCATTAGTGAAATTACCTGGAACCGTGCTTGTCATTGTAACAGTAGTTAACAGTTATCAGTGTTAAACTGTTTGCTATAAATAAGCAAAAGTCATCATACAGGGTTCGAAAATAAGTCAAATTGAAGAGAATTAAATTATCTAAAAGAGTTTTATGAGAAATTACCGAAAAAAAAAATTACTGAAGTACCTGGACCTTTTAAAAGACGAGCAAAAACTTTCATTCAACGGTTTTCTTATGATTATTCAAAATCTGCTGATGCTAAAACATTTTAAACTCAAGATTCTAAAACCAGAAACTTGGAGCTTCGATTTACTTTTTTTTTCTCTACAACCATTTTCCCCCAAATTACAGCTCTTGGAAAATCACCTAAAAATTTGGAATATTTCGATATTCCTTAATTTCTGCGCCTAGTGCATTACAGAAAGAATGTCTAAAAATTATTTTTTGCTGCTACTGGTACTACTATTGTCAAATCTAAGAATGAAAGCTGTCAAAAAAAATCTGGAAACAACTGGCAACCGGTAAATGCACTTTATAGTAAGGATGGTACAGTTTTGAGTTTTATGTTCTTTCGGTTCAACTTTTAGAATTATTTAAGTCTAGGATTTTTTTTTTACAAAATGGCTCAGTTAGACAGATACTCTGAACATTTCCTTTATTATGAGTTCCAAAACTTTAGGAAGAGTTTAAGAACTTTAGAAAATAATTTAATATTTTCGATGTTATTCACGATGTTTTGAAAACATCGCAATTTTACTAATATCGCTAGGTATATTGCACACAATCGGCATATTAGCCTCAACTTGGGCTTATTAGGTGTGGAATTTGAGAAGCAAAAAAATCAAACTGTAGTATAAAAATTACATGTTATCTACAGTATGTAGAGAACCTGCCTTTACCCAAAAAATGTTTGTAACCAAAATTGCCCCTAATATCAAAACAATACAATTTGCTACTCATTTAAAATATTACTACTCATTTTATAGTCAAGAAGTCGTATCCTCATCTTTTTGTGGATCATAATATTATTACATAATTATAATCCTTGGATATATTAATGGATATTACAAGAAATGGTTTATTATAAGAAGTATATAAGTTTTTATAAGAAATTCACGAGACTAGGAATGTGCAGAGAAAATATCTCGGCAACTGTAAATAAGCAACGGTGAAGACGAATGCCCCGTTTTCGTCTCGCTGACGGCACCGGAATTTGAGAGTTGCTTAAAAGACCAAGCTCGAGAGAGTTGGGAGCGCAAAAAGTGCTGAACAAGCGTACAAGCGTTGTCTCCAGACGTCTGACGGGGCGCCAAGGGAGACTTTGCATCGAAAAAACAGCAATTCCGTAGACACGTAATTAGAGGAGTTGCACCGAAAGAAACGACAAGAGTAATGCATCTATTGATCCTAACTGAAGCTCCATAAGAATATCTATTTAAATACATTTGTTTTCCAAAAAAGTGCAGTACAATTTTGGACATAATAGGCGTGTATCTGTTATTATTTGTTGTAATAATAATCATAATAACATATAAACGAATATTTCGGTCTCTGGAGGAACACAAGTCAAGTTGAGATCAAGAAGAGAATCTTCCAAGATAATTCACTCTCACCGGTTTGGTTTTATCCTGGCACTCAACCCATTATCTACACTACTGAATAAAACAACGGTTCGTTACAATATCAACTTGAGAAACCACACTCACTCACTTGGCCTAAAGATCAATGCGCCACAATGACTATTGTGAAGGGAGCACCTCATAATACTCCAAGGGTATATGCTGACATCATCAACTCCCATCGAAATAGCACCACCATTATCTGGTAATGGGTCAAGATCAACCACACACAACCGATTTCCAAGAGAATAAGATCCGCGTGACAAAGTTGTTGAATATGTTTTATCTGGAGGCAAAGCCAACAACTCGTGGGATGTCCCAGTGCTGGCATACTCTTTCGGAATCGCTAAATGGTCTGTCTAAATTTTCAAACTGAAGAAATCTTCTATATTGAAAATAAAAAATCAATACCTTAATCAAGAACCTTCCTAGAAGAAAATTACTAACCAACCCGCCAACAGCAGTAGCAAGAGAAGACGCTTGGATACACGCCTTGGAGCCTAGGATGTGAACTTCTTCCGGTCAACATACCAGCAGAAGAGAAGCTCCGGACAAAGTGGATGGAACATGCTTTACAGGGCCGTTTTCCAAAATGCTACAGCCAGACTACATCGACAAAGATAATTCAGTAAAATGGCTTACCGACGGCTATCTGTAACCCGAAACCAAAAGCTTCTTGACTGCTATTCAGGACAGGATTTTTGAAATTACCAGAAGCATATCCTGAGGGGACGACGTCGAGACATATGTAGGAAATGTGGATCTGCAGGCGAAACTATAGACACACATAATAGACAGGGTGTTCCGCGCTAGCAGAGTCAGCGTATCTCGGCAGGCATAATCAATTGCGAAACAATGGATAGGGATCATCATAGACAAGTGACACTTACAACATTCAGAAGACGCGGAGAAGATCGCGAAATACGAAAACCTATCATTCGAGCTGAAGTGCCTATGCAGATTGGAGAAGGTGGAGGCATACGCCCTAGTAATATCGGCAGAAGGATCGATGACGACTAGATTCGCCAAGAACATCGTGGCATTGGGACTATAGAAATGGCCAGAAGTCAGTTGTATTACAAACGTGTCATATTTTAGAAAGGTTTTGGGACAGGATGAATTTGCTTCCTTCGCCTGCACCTAATTTCTGCTGTCCACGGGAATGGGTAACCATTTCTACCACTCTCACAGGAAGAATGAGTGAAGGTTTCCCAACGTTTACGCTGAGAAGTGTGATTATAAAGTGGGCAAAAAACAATAATAATAATTTTTAGGCAAAAACTGATTTCAGAAAGACGTAAGGGTAGTTTTAAAACAAAAAAAGCACCTAAGAAAAACTCACGTAGAGGAAGACGTGGACTCTTCATGTCATGTCCTCTGAATGCAAGTCCAAACGTACCATAAAAACGCACACAATGAAATATAATATGTATAATGTAGAAATTATGCACTAACTTTTTCATTGTACAGCAACATTCCCTTGCCACGAAGAGCTACAATTACAAAATGAGTCTATTACACATTTAACTTACGCCCAACTCGCAACTTCCATAACACTACATGGGTGGTGGAAGTACAGCATTCACGAAAACATTTGTATTGGCTAGATAGGCTTAAAATCGTCTGAAATGTCGAGATTTTAAGTTAAATAAAAAAAAAACATATGTTCTGTTTGTCTGTCGGTCTGTCAAATTTGTGTACTTTT
>JAPWTK010001557.1:0-23494 GCA_029963805.1 Aromia moschata
AAGCCATTCGACAAAGACAGCGACGGTTACGTGAGATCCGGGAAGGAGTATGCGCCCTCCTCCTCCAAAAAGCAAAAGGTGGCCAAAAGGATATACGCTCGAATAGTCCATTGCAAGACCAACAACGATGGATGCAAGGAAGAGGGCATCACATATCCAAGCAGGCATAGTCAGAGACGGTTGTTGCGGGGAATTTTACGAAGAATGTAATGTAGACCCTGCAGACGTCAGTTACATAGAAGCTCATGGAATGGGTATGGATAGATATCGATGTATTTATTTTTATGTTCTATCGGAAATTTTCCAGGAACCGTTGTTGGTGATCCAGAAGAATGCGCAGCTCTTTTGGATATGATCTTCGGACAGAAAAATAATTCGCCCGCATTAGTTGGATCAGTAAAATCAAACGCAGGACACTGTGAGGCTGTGTCTGGACTCGTTTCAGTGATAAAGGTTTGGTCCAGATGACGATTATAGTTAGAAATGCATATGTTCACTCAAATTAACTGTGTTATGCCTTCACATTGTAGTGTATCATTGTAATGGAATCAGAAGAAATTCCTCCTACCATACATTTCAACGAAGCAGGGAACGCCATACCTTCGATCAAGGAGGGAAGGCTGAAGTCGTCACCAACAACAAAACGTTACGAGGATACAAAAGGTTTATTAGGTATATATGTACTTCTAGAACCTTAGATCTATACCTTATACTTATCTCAAATACATTTCTTCCTTTAAAAGCAACAAACAGTTTTGGATTCGGAGGTGCAAACTGCCACGTTTTACTGAAGTGGCATTCTAAACAGAAATTTGACGAAGGTATGCCCCAAGATGACTTACCCAGGCTGGTATAAATTACAGTGGAAGAACCAGGGAAGCTGTGCTACGTTTTAAGTGATATATCTCACATGAAACCTGATTACGAATATACCGGGATTACTACATGAAGCATTCAGGTAAGAACTCCATAAGAGTTACATCATTCTCCAGAAATTACACTGTCTTTGGATACCTACCAAAGTAACCTAGAAAGCCTACATTTATTTCAGTAAATCAACTGCCAACCATTTATACAGAGGGTTTATGATAGTTTCTAAATCTGGAGAAGTCACTAGGTCTCTTACATCATTCAACGGAAATCTTCCCATACTATGCATATTATTCAGCAGATTACAAAAACTGGAATATTATAATTAAGAATTTTCTCCAGGTACCACTATTTTACAAGTCATTCAAACGGTAAAAATGATCATAGAAGAGTATTGTAACTGAAATATTATAAAGAGGTTTCTAGGATCCAAGCCATTTGTCGACTGACGGTACAGATATAGATGAAGTATTGGAAAATCCAACCACACTCACTGCGTATTAGAAAGTGTTATCGCCCAGGTGTGCATTGCTGACGTTATAAAAGCTTTAAAAATTCAACCCTTGTGTTACTGCTGGTTACTCGGTTGGGAACTTGACACGCGTTTATTATGAAGGAAAGATGGCCCTTGAAGACACTATAAATTGCGCCAGTGTGATTGATACAGAATTCACCATCAAAAATTGTAAAGGGACTGAAGAAAACGGTAGATTGTTGGTAAAGGATTTGAAAAATATATTTTGTATCACGAAGTCCCGGACGAATAGCGAGTGGTTTAACCCGCTTTCAAATTGTGTGATATGGGAACTTGGCACTGATCAATTCAAAGAACTAATTCCTGGTAAAACTGATACCAAATTTTTGTCATTTAGCTCTTCTAAAAAATAATCACCATTTAAGGACATTTTTGCAGATACTGAAGGTAAGCCAAAGCAACCGTGCTCCAAACAGGCTGACATTATTTTCTCAGGCTTTACGAAATGGGTATAACCCACAGATAGCCAATTTGTATCCTAAGGTGGAATTTCCGGTGAGCAAGGGCACTTACGATTTCTCCTAGAATCAAGTGGAACCATGATAGAGATTGGTCCGTCATGAAATTGAAAACTAAATCCACACGAGAACAGGCGAAATTTGCGATTAGACTTGACACCAAAGACTGGAGTTTTCTCCGACATATCATTGACGGTAAGACATTACGGTTAGCTACTTTTATTTAAACAATATATAGATCGAGAGAACACGAAAAAGATGTTCATAAACTTAATTTAGTTCGAAAACTTTTCAATAAAGGAATACGACTTTTTGATTCTTACGAACCAACATTCAGTCGTAATATTGATCTTTATATGTACATAGGTAGAAACCTATTTCCTGCTTCTGGTTACCTGTACCTGGTTTGGGAGGTACTCGCGAAGGTGAACTTGATTGGTAAGGACGCTATGGATATCATTTTCGAAAACTGCCAATTTTTAAGGCCGACTATAGTACCTTTCCTCTGGAGAATTAAATTTAGAAGTAATGATCCTCATAGGCTCTGGATATTTCGAGGTAACCGATGGAGAAACCCTCTCGTAACTGGAAAAGTGTCCCCATCGAGCAACGTTCAAGTAGAATTTGTAAAAATGGCTGACTGTACGTTTACTACCAATGGAAACCCACAATCAAAAGACAAACTCTACAAAGAATTCCGACTAAGAGGATATACTCACTCGTAAGATTGTTTTTTATTTATTTACATCAATGTACATATACATATTTCTTAAGACATCAATCTTTATCCCTTTCGTTTTAGGGGGTGCCTTCAAAGCTGAATACAAGAATATCATTTCCGAGACATCGAAAGGGCTAATAAATTGGGAAGGTAACTGGGTCGTGTTCTTAGATAGCATACTTCAAACAAAATTTGTTCATATGGACACCAGACAGCTGCATGTACCCATAAGTATTAACAGGTTGGCCATATCAGGTACCAGGCATCGTGGATTCCTTAACAAATCTGCTCAACATATTGGAGACCTACAAACATACCTCCTTCAGTATTACGAAGCAGCAGATATCATTAAGTAGGAAAAAATGTCTAACTGTACTGTGGTGATTTAAACTATATTTTAGGTGTGGAGTGAGTCGAAGTTCGAGGGTTCCAAAACCAGTCCTATAAGAAGAAAAAGAGATTTAAGAATCCCAGTGCTGGAGAAATACGAATTTGTACCTAACAATGCAAATCTTTCTGTCGATCAATCTGTATGGGTGAACATACAAATCATTTTGGAAAACTCCTTGGTTTATAAAACTCAACACAGCCGAAGTAATAGAATTCCAGCCTGAACCAAGCTATGTTTTCCTGTCGCCGATTATAGACAGGAGTCCTTCAAGATCAGCTTATGGTAACTCCAAATACAACCATACTCAGTAAAGAAAGAATCAACATAATCCTTCCGTTTGGAATATACCACCGTAATTCCTGATGGCGGTTACACGCTACTTATCCTTTCAGATGTACTTAACAAACGACAGGCTTGTGTTCTAAAAATATTTTATCGATCACCTAATACTCATGCAAACCACTGTATATTCCAGATATTAAGTCGAGCTCTTCAATCTAAGTTGCTATGAATGGTTACATTTTGGCTCGAGAATCTCCAGATTTCGATGATCCAAGAGTAACTAGATCGGACATCATAATACAAACTGTTCATCGTGCTCCTATGGAAACATTAATACTGTTTATGAGAACTTCGAAAACCCAAAACGACCATCAGTGTCAAAATCGACGGGTCAGACGAGTTTCTTTGGTTAAACGAGGTCCAAATATGATTAAAAGCGATCACTACGTTCTGCTCTACACGGAGAACGAACCTTTTGGAGGTATCACAGGATTCGTCAAGTGTTTGAGAAGAGAACCAGAGGAAGTAATGTTAGATGTCTGTTTCTAATGGATCAGACGAAACGGTATGATCCCGGTGATAAAATTCTACATAGATCAATTAAAGAAAGACATGGTCGTGAATGTTTACAAGGATGGCGAATGGGGAACCTACAGGTATCTATTGTTGGATCATAATGCTGAAGTGAAAGTTGAGCAAGCTTATGTAAACATCTTGGAACAAGGGAATTTGTCAAGTCTTCGATGGATAGAGTGTCCTCTCCATTATGAATCTAACCACTTAGCTGATCATCAAGAGAAGCAATTGGTCAAAGTAAGGGTATTTCCAAAAGTTATAATAAATGATTGACGCTAATATTTTACAGGTTTACTATGCTTCCATTAACTTCAGGGATATAATGACTGTGACAGGAAAAAATTAACAGAGACGGTGTCACTGTTAATAGATTCAATGAAGAGTGCACTAGGATTTTGAATTTGTTGAAGGACTGAAAGGTAGCATGAGAACAAAATCTTCTAGTGTGTTCCATTATCTTGATATCAGGTTAAATAACTGCAGTGATGTGTACGTTTAAATAATGAGCACCATTCGACAATCCATTGGTACAAGGATTGCCCCTAATGTTTCACATTCTGTATAAATCTTTTGTTAATATAATTGCGTCGCTAATTCTCTAACATCGTCCTTAACATTTTTTTTGCCAGTGGTCGACGAGTAATGGGCATGGCAAAACCAGTGGTGCAATCTCAACATTAATTGTAACTGACAAATCTAATTTACTAGATATACCAGAGGAGTGGAAAAGCATGGAAGATGGCGCTACAGTAATGGCCGTTTATCGAACGGTTAATTTACGCGTTGTTAATCGTAAGTTCGCGTATCAGTTCAAGCCTAAACTTAATTCAGCATATTGGAGAAAAACTTTGTCATGGGTGATTATAAGAATACAAACTGTTTGAGATGTTCTCCTCAATACATACTGTACATTTTAGCGAGGAGAGCTGAAGAACGGTGAATCAATTCTCATTCACTCGGGAACAGGAGGAATTGGCCAAGCTGCGATAAGAGATAGCTCTACATTACGGTTGTACTATTTTCACCACAGTTGGCACCGGTACGAAAAAAAGGAATTCCTAAAGAAAATGTACCCCAGCTACCAGGTAAGACAAACCTTTACGGAAAAATATTCGAATGACGATTTTGGAACTATCAGTTAATGAAAGATTGAATGAGTTTGTCTGATTGGAAGGCCAATATTTGGGGAGTAGTCCAACAAATGAGGTTTGGCACCAAATCAAGTGGAAATCCCAAAACGCTTTGGCATCTGTTCTAGTGACTATTTTGAACATTTCCGTCATGTTGGCAACTTGTTTCAGATTGTAACATCGGAAACTCATGATTCGTCATTTGAACAAATGGTGCAGAAACAAACTAACGGGAGAGGGGTCGATATAGTCTTGAATTCGTTATCAGATGAAAAGCTTCTTGCTTCCGTCAGATGCCTCGCCAGCGGCGGAAGATTCTTAGAGATAGGAAAATTCGATTTGTGTTCCAATACCCAACTGAATCTTCTCTTGTTAGAAAACAGTTGTTCCTTCCACGGCATCATGATCGATCACCTATTTCATATCAAGCCAAAGGAAACAAGTATAGTTTGCAATTGTGTGAAGGATTTCATTGATAAAGCGGTCATAAAACCCCTGGAGAGGCTGTCATTCTCATGCGACGACGTCGAAAATCCTTCCGCTTCATGGCGGGAGGCAAACACATTGGCAAAGTACTTATAGCTGTTAAAAAAGAAGAGAATGAAAAAATAAATCTGTTAACACAGGACCAAGTCACAGCTCTGCCCAGGTACAGAAAACATACGAGTAGTTGGTGTACCGGTTGTAATTAAAAACTCCTTTTAGGTACTACTGTTCCCCTGATAAAAGTTACATCATCATAGGTGGTCTAGGAGGCTTTGGTCTTGAGCTAGCCGATTGGTTAATACTGCGAGGTGCCAGATATGTAATTCTAAACTCAAGAAGTGGCATAAAGACTGGTTACCAACAATGGAGAATGAGGTCCTAGTTATTAGTTATAAAAAAATAAAAACATATTATACTTATAAATATTGTATTTTAGAATTTGGAGCTCTTATGGTGTTAACGTCACTATTTCTACTGCTGATGTCACTTCAGAAAATGGATGCTTGCAGTTAATTCGCGAAGCATTATTAGTGGCACCGCTTGAGGGAATTTTCAATTCGGCCGTCATCCTGGATGATGCGATTTTTGAAAAAATCAAACCGTACAAAAATTCCAAAATGTGTTCGCCCCCAAAGTACTTGCGACGAAGTACTTAGACCAAATAACGAGAAACCTGTGTCCAGAGCTTCGGTAAATATTCTTAGAAATAGAACCTTGTTAGTTGAAATAAAATACCTCTAAAAGAAATCACAAGAGTATTTATATTTTTTACGTTTCAGAACTTTTGTTGTATTTTCTTCCATATGTGGTGGTAGAGGCAGCGCGGGCCAAACAAATTATGGGATGGCAAACTCGGTTATGGACAGAATTTGCGAAAAAGGAAGGAAGATGGGTTTGCAGCTTTATCTATCCAGTGGGAACCATCGATGAGGTAAGAATATGAACCAGATGATGAGAAAAAGTATTTCCGCAAAGGCGTTGTGAACCAATTTCATGAGGATAACAGTATGATTTGTTTTGAAGTCATTTTTGGCAAAACTGTAAAACTGTAACTTTATTTTAGGTGGGAATAATCATTGAAATGCAGGAGGATACGAAGATGATAAGCTTCTGGGTGGCACCCCTTCAACAAAGTATTTCGAGTTGTATTCGTGTCTTGGATATTTTTCTAAGGACAAAGAAACAGTCCGCCATAGTGTCAAGTATGGTAGTGGCTGAGAAAAAGCAAACTGGAAACCAGTAACATCATGGGTCACGTATTAAATATTTTAGGTAACTTTTATATTAATGTAAGTAATAATAACAGAAACAAACTTCGTTGTCATTTTCAGGTATAACTGACTTGAAGGTAGTTAGTCCTATGTCTTCGTTATCCAAACTGGGCATGGACTCCATGACAGCTATCGAAATCAAACAAATTTTGGAGAGGGAATTCGAAGTGTTCTTGACTTCTAAAGAGATGAGATCGTTGACACTTGCTAGGTACCAATACATCACAGTCATTCTATTTATAAAAATCTAATGGGATATATTTTAGATTACAAGAGATCGGTGAACAAAAATTTGGAACAAAAAATAACTAAAGGGAGATCGACATTTGAATATTTAAATTGTCATAAATTAAATTAAATTCAAAGCACGTAATTCTACAGTTCGAGTCTGAAGATTATGACGTGCTCTAATCTGTGAAAAACCAATAAAACACGTACATATTTATGAGTATGAAGGCGATCATAATTCCATATTGGTAAACTCAGGTTTTGGTATGTTCTCTCTTCATATTGGTAGGCTTGTTGTCATTGTCCACAACTAAGAATTCTTTGTATCTCCAAAAACGGTAGAATATTCCTTGTTTTATGGAAATGTAATAAATAAATCTTATCAAACCTTTGTATATTCGTAATATACTGCCTAATTTAAGACCAGTAAAGTAAAATTGTAACCTTGTAATTTTGTGCTCAATAAACAAAACATAAATACAGAGTGGAAAACACAGATCTGATTGAAAAAATCGCCGCATGCATTGCCTGTGTTAATCATCTCCTGCAGATGCCAATATAGTAGCTGAAAGGCGCGTTGAGTAAACGTGTAACGTCAGTGAAAATCATGTTTGTGGTTGTAGAACATTGCACAAGCACATAGTTTTGTGCTTGTATCGAAATAACGACAGTTAACATAACTTTCATTTGGTTTCAAAACTTACCTTCAATATGGCCGTTCTGAATTGTATTGCAATTTTTCTAAAGTTTGTAATACGAAAAACGAATAATTATTTGGACTCTTAATTTGGAATTTTACTTTTTTTAAATCAATCATAACTTTTAAAAAATAGAGGGGGTATTTATTTGTAAAATTTAACCCTGTACATCTTAAAATATAAGATATTCAATCTTTTAGAATGTTTCACTGATGAAAAGTATTTAGTTCAGTAATATTTATTACCGTTGTTCTTTTTGATGTAACTAAAAAGGTTTTTTTTTCCATTCTTCTAAAAGAACAATATACAAACTGTATACAAAATCTATACCAATATCTACTGTTTTATGATACAACTATTGATACTTTCCAGCGTTATTTATTCACTACGATTTCCATACAAGCAGCTTCTTATCATATACCACATTCCTAAAAAAATATTACATACATAACAAACGAAATGTATAATTTACAGTATATGCATATATCATGTGGTATTTTTTAATGAAAATTGAATATATTTGCCGGTTTATGACAAGCAAATTTGAGACTCGTGGAATAACGAGTCGTAGAATAATTGTACTCGTTGGGGTGTAATCTAAATAAAACAACAATTAATATTATGGTTATCACTTAATCATATTACAGTGTAATAAGGTTAACCAGAATTAAATTAGAATTAGAATTTACAATTTTTTAGAGTTGCCAGAGAGAGTTGCCACAGAGATACGTTTCTTCGGTCTTTCAGTGCTTTCCTATTAACAAAATTATTAATAAAAAAAATATAATATCAATTATACAATATCAAAAATATCCAGTTGCAAGAAGGTGAAATTTTGGTCTCGTTTGATGTATGCTCATTGTTTCCAAGTGTTCCAATCCCGCAAACTTTGGACTACCTCAGGGAATTACTCGAATTAAGTGGTTTAGACGATAAAATTATTAAGGAATACATTCGGCTTACTAGTATTTGTATGAATCAAAATTGTTTTCAGTATAATGGTGAATATTTTCAACAACATGAGGGAACGGCAATGGGTAACCCCTTGTCACCTTTCATTGCAAATCTTTTATTAGTAAATTTGAGACAGAAGTAAAAGATAAATTGAGTATTTCCCTAGAGTTTGGTTCAGGTATGTGGACGACATCTTCGCGGTATTTAATACAAAAGCAATTAGTTTAGATAATTTTGTTGCCAAATTAAATAACCGTTTCCCTACCATAAAATTTACACATGAAGTGGAACACAATGAACAGCTACCATTTTTAGATGTATTACTTATTAGAAATAGTGAAAAATAAGTTAGAGTTCGATGTATATAGGAAAGAAACCGCGACTCTTAGATATATTCCCAACGATTCACACTACCCTTTTCAACATAAAATGGCAAGTTTTAATTTTCTAATTCACCGTTTTTTAAATTTCCCCCATCAGTAAAGAGAGGCTTGAACATGAGAAACAATTAATTAAGAATATAGCTAAGAGTAACGGTTACTCAGTCCATTTAATAGCTAAGTTAATAAGGAAGCATATATTTCAGAGAACCCTGTACAATTCCAATGACTTTTCGTAGAGATACTGACAATTCGAAATTTGCTTCGTTACCATATGAACCTAAATTCACCCGCGGGCTAGAAAATTTTTTAAAAATATTAATATCAATTTGGTTTATAATTTTAAAAATAAACTATAGACGCTTTTGGGTAACCCCAAAGACAAAATCGACAATAACGAAAAGTCAGGAATATACAAAATAAGTTGTAAAGATTGTCAGATCAAAAGTATATTGGGCAAACAAAAAGATCTATCTTGACTAGATTTAAAGAACACATGGCTCATTTGAAATATGGCAGAACAGAATAATATAGAACAACAACCATAGGATAGACATAAATAATTTAAAATTAATTAGAAATGTAACAAACAGTAGACAGTTGGATGCTTTTGAAAGTTTAGAAATCATTAAGTGTAACAATAGTATGAATATGACAATGGTCCGATACCCACCAGTCCACTGTTTGCTCTGATAAACAAAGACAGTTACGGTTCAGTGAACCGTGGCAACAAATTTGGTATAAATATTGCAAGTGTGTAGGCTAGAATTTAGTTTTAATCTTCTCCTGAAGATGCCAACTTGGTTGGCGAAACGCTCGTCGAGAAAAGTAGTAGTAACTGGTGTTTCGTGGAAGACGTCCAGGTGTTTGTTTCTACGCCGAAGGTTCCAGTACCCACTCCAGGAAAATATTATTAGATATTAAAATTAAATTTGGACTTTTGAAACGTGGAATTTCCAAAGATTTTAAATTAAACCTGATGAAAGTGGAGTGCTTTAATGTTTCTTCATTCCATCCATTGTACTCACAATTCAGCAGAATTATTAGAATAGCAACAATCTTATTTGTATTAGGTGCCATTTTTTTAACGGTAAGATTTGTAACATAAGTGTAAATTTAAATAACAATTGTACTGCCCCGCATTTATCTCCCCTAACCAAGTTTACCCAAAATATAGTAATATCTCCAAATCTATTACAAGAGTGTGATGTGTTTTTCGTTTTTTTCTTCAATCTCAATCTTTTTTTGTACGTTTTGCATTTCAATTGACTTCAAGGTACGTGGAGTACGTGAAATTTTATGTTATGTATATTACTGAAATAAAATATTGCTTTAGTTTTAGGAAAAAAGGCATATTATTTTTTAAATATGGTAACTCATTTGTAAGGAAAATCTGGACACTCTTGTACTACTTTTAAAGTTCAGAATTTTCGCTGAATTTTCATTTGGTGAAAAATCTAAAAATCCTGGAAACGTCTCGCAAAATGTTTGCGAAATATTTTTGTATTCGCCAAGTAAATTAAAAGTATTTTTAAATTTTTCCAAAATTTACAGATGTTAATATTATGGAAAAATATTTGATTTCATACTCGCATTTTTTTCTGAGATTTTATAAATGTGAAAATCATGCAAAAAACAAAAAAGTTTTTATGTCGACTTAAAAAATATTTTTGCAAGCCGTTTGCAAGATATTTTGGTGAGATTGGTCATTTGTAAATTTTTCTAGTTTCGTCTTAATTTTTTTTCTGTTATACCCTTCCATTTGGGTGTAATAATAATAACCCCTAATATATTTTGTGGGTCTATTGTTTTCTTACGGAAATACGAAAATTTCAAATTCTTCAGAATACAATAAATTAATCTGTATTGTTTTCTAATGTTCTAATTGGAATACGATTCAATAATTATGTTCTCTATTTCCATTTTAAATTGAAAATAGGTAGAAAAAAGCAAGGTTGTCAGATATATTTTCTAAAATTGCTAAGCTCATTATACAAGTATACTTCATACTTCAGTAAACTGTTAGTTTGTGACGTTCTTAGAAAGCTAGTTTGGAAATATTTAAAAAAATACATAGATATAAATTTATTAGTTAGCATTAAAATAAAGCGTTTAAAATTGCTGGAAAAAATAATTATAAATTCAAACAACTTTATGTATATTATTATACTTAAGAAAATTTTGAATAGCCGGCAACGGCGGCTCAGGCGGCTGGCCGCACAGAGTAAAACCACTGGCGATAACACTGGTCAACGAGATTATTAAACTACTTTGCATTTAATACATTGCTAATACTTCTTCGGTCCAATGTGCCATAAAATTTTTACGACGTCGTTAAAATGATTTACGACTAGGCGCTCAACTTGTTTAAGACGCCAGTGACGTGTATTTCAGCTAGGTTTATTAACACAGACAATTTTTTGAGATTGTCTGGCTAAATGAGCATTATTTACAGCAAATTATATTACAAATATTAAGAGTTTTATATGCAGGCTAATTTTAATCTCCTATATTGATTTGAATGAAAAAAATTATTTCACAATTTTCGAATTTATAAAAAGATATATGCACGCACAATCATAAAGTTGCACCGCTTTTTTTGTTCCCCAGGCGTATTTATCATTTTCAATTAAAATTAGAAGGACTATATATGTGTGTATAGTGTGGCCTAGTTATAATTCCTACCTCCTCACCAACCATTTGAGTTATGTAATTGTAGGTATGTAATTTAAATAAAAAATAACTACCAACATAATTATTTTAAACAGAACAACGGGCGTTTAATGGAGAATTGAATTATACTATTTTTCTGTTAAAAAAAATATGTACACACTATAGAGTTGTTATTTCTAGTTTTTTCATTATTTGACAAACAAAAATTAGTTTCACCTATCAGTTACATGATTTTATTACTAAATTTTTTAGGATGCTGTTATTTCCATCAAAATATTTCTCCTTTGTTTTCGTTTACTGGTAGACCATACGATATTCTCATATTCAGTCATGGTATATAAGAAATTTTAGTGATAGGAAAATTTTGTTTTTGGGTGAAGCTGAATATTTTACTAAATAACTTGATACCCAGTAGAATAACTAGTGTAAAACGTAAACCTTTTCTTCCATTTTACTAAGAAAGATATCACTGTCTCTTTGAAATTTTCACCACAGCGAGTATGATTTAGCAAACTCGTAAATTTACAAAAAGGAATTTGTAAATTTACGAGTGAAAGACGGATGATTTTTTTAAGTTTTAAAACGAGCAAACGAAAAACCCCTGGATGGCTGGGTGTTATAAATACGAGCTAAGCGAACGACCGTCTTGCCTGCGGTTACGAAGGAGTAAAAATGACGTTGTACGTTGTTAACTAACACTTTGCTCAGAACAGAGTATCTAGCCTGTAACTGATTGATCATAATACGTAGCCTAAAGACCTTCATAATGCAAACGGTAGTTGTGGAACGGAGTGTGTTAGTGGAACCTTTTTTGTAAACGTGAGTTTTGAACGCAATAAAATCGCCTTTGTTTTATTATCAGAGGCGCAACATTATGATTTTAATTTTAACCCAGTAATTACGACGAAAAGTAAAAATATTAAATAATCCCTATCAAATAAATAGTTCGACACCTCTTATTGTTTGAAAAACAATTTTCAACATATGGGTTGTACATATTTCAAATATCTCATGAAATGGTTGAATTATTTAAGAGACGGGAATTATAATTCGGACACACTGTACAATACATACATCGTTTCCTATTGGTGGCATGGTATCTCTATACATTCAATAATTATTCATAAATATGGGCTGATTGTAATTTAGTGTCTCCATTCGAAATATGTACATATATAAGGCACTCGACTGCACTATTGAACTCCTCCAAAACTAGTCTTCGATTCGTGTACGACAACTAAAACAAAAGATGAGTCGAGACCAAGTGGTTAATTTATCAGATGGGGATGGTTCCTACAAGATAGGAAATTTGTTAAGTACACCGTCACCCTCTGAGCAAGTGGTTATTTCAGGTATGTTTTTTGTTTACATGTTTCGATGATTTTTTAATATTTCTTTGTTGTATTTTTGTTTAATAATAAAGCTTGATTTTGTAAAATTCCGCATATTCTTCTGATTACAACGATATAACATTATGCCGTACTTTCCCCCATAGGGTTTTGAAATATTATTTACAGAATATATAAAATAATAATATGTTCGGAAATAAGACATAATTTATGGTAAGTAGTGGATAGGTACTATTTTTTATTAAAATCGAATATAAAAATTACTGTCTTGAATCATTTGTTTCT
This sequence comes from Aromia moschata, assembly GCA_029963805.1. Lineage (NCBI taxonomy): Eukaryota > Metazoa > Arthropoda > Insecta > Coleoptera > Cerambycidae > Aromia > Aromia moschata. Next base: position 13,288 of record JAPWTK010001557.1, read on the forward strand.
TATATCAGTGAAATGCGCATTTTAAGGGCTATTAATATGTTTAACATATTTATTTGCAAATAAGTATTATGTGAGGTGAAGTACCTACCTCAAATGATCTTTTAAGGTAGCTATGAAAGAGAACACTTTTTTTTAGGTGCATCTCTTAACCTGGCGTTTTACTTTATTGTCTATTTTCATAAAATGATTATTTCCAAAAAATTGACTATTGTCCACTGGATAGTACACAGTATGTTACACAAACAAATAGTTGAAGAAGAATAATTTAGAAGAACAAGCGAAATTCAACAAATGAAAAAATATAATGGGTTTCATTAAATTAAAATAATGTTAATTCAAGCAGCTGCTACATGTTTGTTTCAGTCGTTTTTTTTTGACAGCTTGTTCTAAGATTTCAGAAAAAAGGGAATTCTAACGAACTCCATACCTACAACCTGTACCTACAAAAATTTGTAAATAACTTTGTAATTTGTCTACATTGATTCCCAAAAAATATTAGTCTCATTGTCGTTCCCTCTCACTTTATTAGTCGTTCTTCTTACCTTATGATCATTGATTATGTGAACATATTTTGCAAGAAATAAGAATTCATTTCAGTTCATTCCGTAATTGCATCCATGTGGTACAAATAAGTCTTAACAATTATCAGTTTTGGTTCAAACGTAAATCCTTTACTGCAATAGAAAAGCTTGTTGAAACAAGCTTTTCTGTTGTATTAAGGATCTTCACAAGAACTTCACTAAAAAGAATGAATCCTTTTTTAGTGAATATTAAAGTTAGTTCAAATAGTTTAACTATTATATTTTAAAAGTTCAATGAAAGGCACTGTGTAACCCACTTCCTTACATCAGAATCACAAGAAAAATTTGGTTACATATAATTAAACAACAGAGTCGTAATAACAATAGATAAATGCGCACAAAATCCCAAACCGTCGCACCGCGCTGGAAGTTGGGAATTGTCTGTCGCATCTAATATAGCCGTAGAAAATTATTTGTCAGTACCAAAACTAGAACAACTATAAATAACGCATAAATTTAAGAATAACCGGATTATTCTAAAAGGTATATACATTTAATAATTTAACATGGCAATAACGCCTTTCGATATCTGCTGTGATTTAGAGGTCGTACACTCTTCACATTTACTGGTTAGACTTTACATTTTTTTGTTTTAATTTTGTTTGTTTTATTTAAAAAAAAAAAACAAATAGTTGACCTAAAGAAATGCATTTTGCTTTGGTATACGATAAACGAAAATACCGACAGACAAACAGATTTTTTGTTGCTATTGATATAGATTCCACCGATACATTGACTGAACGATACGTTTACGATACGAGGTGTCTAAATTAAGCAATGAGACTGATTTTTAATTTTTTTTATTCGAATAGAAGTACAATTCAGAATTGTCTTTTTCAAAATACACTTCCTTGGCCACAAGCCACACAGCGCTGAAGACGGTTGTTCCATTCCTCACAGCAGTGCTGGACCTCATATGCTGGAATGGTCGAAATAGTCGAATGAAATTTCAGCTGGCCGGTTACAGCCTTTGAATGTTTTCTATGATCTCAAAATGACGTCCCTTGAGATGATTTTTCAATCTCGAAGAGAAAAAAAGTCACAAGGACTCAAGTAACGCGAATTAGGAGCTTGAGGAGACACAGTGGAATGTTTTAACTGGCTAAAAAACTCGTTTACTGAAATGGCTGCGTGACAACGCGCATTGTCGTGATGTAATATCCAGTTGTTCTTGTTGTTTGGTGTCACACGCCCTCCCACAGCCCTTTTTTGAAGGCTTTCTAGAACCTCTTTGTACAAGTGTTGATAATATAATAAACTCTTATGACATAAACTCATTGTGGACAATTATCTGGTTATCAAAAAAGCAAATCGGCATGCATTTGATCTTCGACTTGCTCATTCTTGCTTTTTTGGGTCGTACTCAAACACCCAAGTGTTATCACACGTTCCATAAAATGGGGGATTTTCAATCTATTCGAAAAATCAAGACTCCTTTCTCGCCTGATGTCCCTTTGTTCCCGCGAAAGGTTCTTTGGAACCATTTTTGGGCAGATTTTTCTCATCCTCAATGCGTTAGACAAAATCTGATGAACAGTGGTGTGATTAAAATTTAACTCTTCCCCGATCATTCTTGTCGTCAACCGACGATCTGAACACACAAGATCCCGTATTCTATCGACATTTTCATCGGTTCTTGAAGATGAAGGCCTTCACTGCGTGGTTCATCTTCAATCGACTATCTTCCTTCTGAGAATGCCTTAACCACAGAAAAACCTGGGTTCTTGAAAAAACACTCTCCGTAGGCGTGTTGAAGTTTTGCAAAAGTATCCGTTGCGCTGTGTCCAAATCTGATGCAAAACCTGATAAGCACACCGTTGCTCAAAATTGATGTCACTCATTTCTAAACGCAGTAGAAAAAAAATGTTGACGAAAAAATCACAAAGAAACAAATGACTCTAACAAGTTCAAACTTGTACTGAAGGTGCATTACATGTTAACCTACCGCCCTTCCAAGTCCCGTATCCGCAGTGTTGCTAGATCGGGCGCTACATTACCAGTCTCATTACTTAATTTACACACCTCGTATGTCCCGATTGAAGATGATGAGAACACCCTTTGCTCCCAAATTGTTCCTCCAAAATCAAACAAAACAAACTCACAAAATCAAACTAAAAAAAGTATAATTGTTCTTTAATTTTCAATGAACGAATTTTCGATTTGAGTAATCATATCGCTAATAAATGTTTAGTTATTAAATAATTCACTGACGACCGTTATTGTAAACGCAAATTTTTCGCTTCCGTCTGCTAATTTAGAGACAGAATGTGTTATATAACATAACAATGGTTAAACTAGCACTTTAACAATAACTAATTTGCATGGAATTAGATGCATAAATTCATAAATGCATAAATAATAAGATATAATTCAAATTCAACTTGTGGCGTGATTGTATCAATTTAGGTTTTTACTCTACAACGGAAACGTTTTTTTAAAGCATGAGAAAATGTTAAGGCTTGTTAATTAAAAATGGCAATTTAATCCACAAAAAAGAAAAAATCTAAAATACGATTTAATAGCACATTTCAAATACAAAATTCTAAATTTTGGAATTTTGTTAGATTTTAGGCTGTTCATTGTTGAAATCAACACTGAAGATATTGTCCTCAAAGTGTGGGCATACTGAAGATATTGTATCGTTTCGTACATTATAAATAAGTGCTGAAAACGCAGTAATACGTTTTTATTTACAGGCATTGCTGGATCTCTTCCCATGTCAGAAAATATTGAAGAATTCAAGAAGAATTTATTCGACAAAGTGGACATGATAACAAAAAGCAGATGGGCCGACACTGCTGACGATCCCAATGCCCCAAAGGACTCGGGACTAGTGCAGCATGTTGAAAAATTTGACAGCGGCTTCTTTGGTAAAGAAAAAAACAACAATAACGACTTTACTTCTACATTACGTTTTTCCTCACTTGACGTAACTTTTTGTATTTTCGTTTAACAAAACTTTTAAATAGAAACGCTACATTGCAGTTGAAACATGGGTATCGCCAGCACATTGACGTCATCAGGAAATGATGACGAAAATAAATAAATAAACGAAACGACTAACGTTAAATCTAAATATTTACCATTATTTATATTATTTCCTTTCCAGTTCGGTGAACTGTAAAGTATCAGACGCCTATTAAAATACACCTAGTTGTCTACTGCTTGTTACATTATTTATTCTTAATTTTAAATCAATAACATCAATAACCCAACCAAATAAATTAGGCACAATAGAAGGTGGTCACTTATAATGTGTACACCATTGGTAAACGGATGCCTAAACTAAAAAAGTTGCACATTTTTATGCCATTGAAAAAATATCAAAAGAGTGACGATAATTCTTGAAATATCCTGAAAAAACTGTACTTGTATCTTCTGTTTCTTGTATATATTTATTGCTGAGATAAGTGTAATGACATTTAGTACAATTACATAATCCGATACGCCAGTTACGCCGCGTGACCGGTGTAACAATGAAAAATGGTTTGATTGACAAATGCAATTTATTTTTTATTAAAATAATTTGATTTTACAATGATTTGGAATTTTGAAATGTTTGCCGAACAAAAGTTGAAACCCGAATGAATATAAAAAATGTGGAGTTCTGCTTCTCGTCGGGATGCTGACCGAGACCACGGAGCGGTTCCCGTAATGCCGAGGCAGTGGAATCCTGGTGGCGTGACCCATGGCGTGATGCAGGCAACGGTTCCGGGCCAGCGGTAGCCCACTATGGGCGCGCCTCCAGTGGCGGCGTCATAACTCGCTGAACTTATATTTAAATTCGACGGGTCAAAGTAGTGCATGTACGATAACAATCGATGTTAATTCAGGGCAACTACGATTTAAGCTAGGTCGCTAGTAAACTAGGATTTTTAGGTTCTTCTGTAACCTCCAGTAGATCCAGCTTATCGGTTTATGTGATCGTACCAAATTGCATTACTTTTACCTCAGACATAAATACGAAAACAGACGTTTTCAGTTTATTCATGACATTTCAGGAACGATTTGTTCCTGAAGTTCGATGCGCAACTATTTGGTAATATAAAGCAACCTGTGTATCGTTTATTTAAAAGAGATAATGGTGAACACTTTAAAAGTGACTTTTAAACTGCTTTTTACTTTATCTTTCAAGCTGAAAATAAAATGTTAAGTTTCAAACATAAACAAAACTTTGTAGTTCTTTTACGCATTTCTATAATAACTACAAAATAATCTCTATTATTTTTCAACAAAATAGTTTTTTTGTATCGCACAATTTAATACCAAAATAGTTTAAATTATTAAGTGTGATCTGCTTCTTATTGGATTACACTGTAGGTTTCAGAGCATGGGTAGTTTTATAGAAGAACATCATATTTTAATACATTTTACTCCTGGCAATGTAATAAGTTATGTTCCTTTATAGTTAATATTGAAACACTATGTATAAGTGGAAGCATGGAGTATTATATCGATATATTACTGTAAATTTTAGGTATACATCATCAATGTGCGCAAGTTATGGATCCATCGATGAGAATAGTCCTAGAACGTACGGTAGAATGTATATTTGATGCCGGTATTCATCCCACTGATCTAAAGAGCAGTCGAACTGGCGTATTCGCTGCGATATGTAAATTAGACACGAAAATGGGACATTTGGAAGGAGGAATTTATCAAAAATAAAAGTCACGTTTTGAATGGGTACGTTAAAACTATTTGAGTTATTAGTGACGAAAGAAATTTTTAGAATTTTCGACAAAAAGATTTTTTTTGCCGACGTTTCGTCTAATATGCATAGACTTCTTCAGAGCTTAATCACTATTTTACAACGTAGTTTGTACTACTCAACATGAATAATTTTCTTTACCTGCAGATATCTAACGATTCAGTGCCCTAATTATTATCTGGTATATACATATTTATCGTATTACGATATGTTTAATTTAATAAGAATAAATACCCAGCCTCATTTGGAAGATAGATTTCCGCTCGAAAATGATTAATAAGTATTAACCACGTTGCAAAATACTGGTTAATCCCTGAAGAAGTCTGATCATATTAGATGTAACGTCGGCAAAGAAAATAGCGTATTACATAGGCCCACAAAAAAAGTGTCAGGTTCTGGGATGGAGACTAACTTTTCTTATGTATTTTGTGTCGCTGAATCCGAATTCATCATAAAAAATAGGGGTACCGCAGCTAATTTTGAAGATAACCTCAAAAACTGTCGAAAACGACGAGTTTCGGTTGTAAAAGCTTGAGAAGACCAAAAAAATGCCCACAAAAAAAGTGTCTGGTTCTGGGATGGAGATTAACTTATTCTTATGTATTTTATGCCGCTGAATCCGAATTTGTCATAAAAAATAGGGGTTCCGCAGCTAATTTTGAAGATAACTCAAAAAACTATCGAAAACGACGTGTTTCGGTTGTAAAATCTTGAGAATGCCAAAAAAATGCCCACAAAAAAATATCTGGTTCTGGGATAGAGACTAACTGTTTCTTATGTATTTTGTGCCGCTGAATCCGAATTCGTCATAAAAAATTGGGGTTCCTACGGCTAATTTTAAAAATAACCTCATAAAAAATTGTCGAAAACGGCGTGTTTCGGTGGTAAAAGCTTGAGAAAAACAGAAGAAAATATTTACTTCACATCAAAAACACTTTGTTTCTACGTATTTTGGCCTGCTGAATCCGAATTTGCTATGAACAAAGAGGTTTGACCAACTGATTTTGGAGATACTAAGTAACAGAAATAATATACACGAGATAACACTACAAAGAAGTGAAGTGCATGAGATTGTTTCCATTTGAAGATTCAAGCCCATTTCAGACACTTAATTTTTGTTTACATTGACTTTCTTATCACCAAATTTAACTCAACGTAATATCTATTCGAATATTCCCAGATTTCCGTTTCAGAGATACAACAATCTTCAGATTTGTCTTCAGCTTGCTGTTGTTTCAAGTTATTTTCGTAGTCTTGAATTCCAGAAAGTCAAATTCAAGTATGTTCATGTGACTACTAAAGAGTTTCCACTCAATCTTGATTTTAGACTGATTCAATCCACGTTATTCAAGATTTTACCGTTAAAAACGCAATTTGTAGTATATTCTTGAGGATGATCTTGATATTCACTTGTTAAACCAAAATTTTCATAACACATTCGGGTTTAAGAAATTAAGATACATAGGAATACGGTATTTTTTATGTGACGCGAATCATATTCCCATTTCTTTCAACCTTTCATTACAAAAAACGTCGTTTTCAGCAGTTTTTTGAGGTTATCTCCAAAATCTGTTGGTCAAACCCCTCTTTTCATAGCAAATTCGGATTCAGCAGGCCAAAATACGTAGAATCAAAGTGTTTTTGATGTCAAGCAAATTTTTTTTTGTTCTTCTCAAGCTTTACCACTGAAACACGTCGTTCTCGACAGTTTTTTGAGGTTATCTTCAAAATTAGCTGCGGAACCCCTATTTTTTGTGAGGAATTCGGATTCAGCGGCACAAAATACATAAGAAAATGTTAGGTCTCCATCCCAGAACCAGACACTTTTTGTGGGCCTGTGTTATTTTTGTTCAAAATTCCAAAGATATCCTTCGTCTGCATTTGAATTACTACTCTAACGGTGATATTTTTTTCCCAATTGGTTTTTTGCCCACAGTGTTTCAAAGAAATTCTAGTAGTTTCAAGTAATTAAGTACTACGCGTTTTAAAAATTAAAATGGAAAAACTGATTTAATATAGTTATAAATACAAAAATATAGACAACTTTAAATTAATTATTGTAATTGTAAATGTTCCAGCAAACAATATAATGATGAATGCTTCACATCACGCTTTAAAAGTTTTGATTACAAACAATCTGAAAAGTTTCATATTTTAGAGTCGCTCACTCTGTGTTAGCCCACAGGATAACTTACTTCCTGCAACTGAAAGGACCGTCAGTAGCCTTAGATTCTGCATGCAGCAGTTCTCTGTTTGCTCTCGAACATGCTTACAAATCGATTCAACTGGGAGAATGTGACAACGCCATCGTTGTGGGGACTAACATCGTCTTAAACCAGAACGTCACGACACAGTTTGTCAAGTAAATAAGAACTTTTTTTATTCTAATGTGCGTCGGCTCGTTGAGAACCCATGCATATTCATTTCCAAAATGAACTTTCAAACCACAGTCGTTATCCCTGAAGATGCCTCCCAAGTTGGCGAAATTTGCGTATCCAATACAAGTGTAGTTGATCTGATAATTTGAAATAAAAAAAAGATAAAACTTGTTATAAAAGTCTTGACAAGAGCAATTTAATTATTCTCTATGTAGGTTAAGAGTCTTTTCTAAGTTAAGCTATATCAAAATATTATACGATATACAGGTTTAGAGAGTCCAAGATTTCAAAGCCGAGCATTAATAGATAAGAAAAGAATAAACTCTTCAAGTAAAGGGAACTGACAGAGAAATATTATATTCTTAGTTGCCAGACTGATATGTCGTTTTAAAACTTTTATGATTTATTCTCTGTCTCTTATTCTCTTTTATTGTCTGTCTCTGTGTTTACATCAATATGGAACAATGTGTGCAATTTCCTATGGTGTATATAAGAGAAGTTGTTAAGCATTAAAACTTTTAGCTGTATACCAAATTCCTAAACCATCAATACCGTTGATTTTTTATACACCATAGGAAATTGCACTTTTTACATATTAGGAATACATGTGTATAACATAATAACTTAAGACACCAGTAAGGACAGACAAAGACAGTTAGATGATACAGTGGTTCACGCTTGTGCACGTATTAGAAACGTATGAGACCTAACAGAATGTGGGGAGGGATATTGCCTACACGCCTATCGCCGAATTTGAGTGGGGTGGAACTCAGTACCTTTTTCGTAGCTATGAGAGTGTACATCCACTTAGCCGTATGAAACGAAATTTTACGTAATTCTGACTTTTGTAATTATCCCATACACTTAAAAAAGAAGTGTACAAACATAATTGTATTTATTTTCAAATATTTGTATCCTTTAAATAACCGGTCTGCAAGAAAATACAATTGAAGTTCTATAAAAAATAAAAATATAAATCAACCCGGTTATAAGACGAAAGAATGAAAAAATGCCTATCGCATAAGTGGTTCAAAATGCGCCCTTTTGTGCTTCGCAAAAAACCTAGTCTATCGTAAAACTCAGTTCTTACGCGTTCTAACACTTCAGGGGAAATATTATTTAGACTTGATGGTATTTCATGTTCATGTCCGTAAATACCAACCTTAAACATTTAACTTCTCGGGATACTGCGAATGCACAGGAATACTCAGGTGCTTATTTTCCGTAATAAATAAAAAAATTTTCACTTTTCCTCCTTAGTGTATACCGTCATCGTTATTGTTATTATAGTAAAAACGTTTATTAAATTACAATATGAATATTTTATTTACGCAGACACGGCTAAACTGATTCCTTATTTCGGTTATTGTAATTTAGAGTCTAGACAAGAATTCAATTCACACGTGCGCATTATAATTTATGGGGTTTATTGATGTAAACACAGAGACAGACAATAAAAGAGAAGAAGAGACAGAGATTAAATCATAAAAGTTTTAAAATGACATATCAGTCTGGCAACCAAGGATATAATATTTCGCTGTCAGTTCCCTTTACTTGAAGAGTTTATTCTTTTCTTTATCTATTAATGCTCGGCTTTGAAATCTTGGACTTTCTAAACCTGTATATTTTTGCACATATTTAAATTAAAGTTAATCTTTTCATTAGAATTTGGAAACGCTCGATAATTATTCAGAATTATGAAACAAAATCTCACACGGAAGTTCTGATGGTTTTAGATACTTAACACTTCAAAAAACCTGTGGAAAAAAATATGTCATAATATATTACGTCGTAGTAATCAGGAAGAGCAAGGAGAATTCAACAAATAAAAAAGGCGTTCTATAAAAAAAATGTTACTTCAACAGCTGCTATAAATATTAGTTTCAACTGTTTTTCTGACGGCATTTTCAGCTTCAGAATTTTCAGCAAAAAATCGTAGCTCTAAAAATAACAGAAAAAAAGGAGATTCTTGCTAAATCATTCTGTACAGCTATTAAACTACATAGTTCTAGGCCATGGATGTCGATGTCATTTTTTAAATTTGTATTCATTTTTCTGAATCGCTGGATAATATGCTGAATTCGGAATAAAACTATATATGTATATTGTAAAACGCTATTAGAGATAAGACACCTACTTAAGAGTGGGTTTACAAGTTTAATAGAAACTAAATCGGCCTAAAATTTAGAAAACAGTCGAAGTTGGCTTACTTGGTTCATTACTTCTTAATTAAGAGGGACGATCCCAAAAGATCCAGTTTGAATTGGATAATCTTTTGTCTTTTACATTTTTTTTTTGTCTTTTTTCACTTACCTACCTGAGAAGCACTGTATATATAGATCTTATACGACATTCATTAACTAAATAAATACTTTAACATAAGTATTTCGCCAAATTGGCCAATTCCATAAGACCAAACGAATTTTTTCTCCCATGGACACCTTTACCCATGCGCTTCAGCCATTTCCTTCAGATGAATAAGCTGTGGCTTAGATATTTTTTTTAGGTTAGGAGCTGTGAGTTCTGTCGGTCAGATG